>JBBGZY010001699.1:1800000-2095467 GCA_037952925.1 Lithobates clamitans
CACTGCACAATTGTCAGTTAAAGCCACACAGTGCCGTATCACAAAAAATGGCCTGGTCATTGAGCAGCCAAAAATCTTCTGGGACTGAAGTGGTTGACTGGAGGCACATGTCACATGGTGACAACACAGGGGAGCAATTGGGAGACAGTTGTCATTCTTTAGTAAGAAAATGCCTAAACAAAAACCTACATCGCTGAATCCCCAGGTATTCTTTTAATGAAAGCTGCATATTTAAACAAATTGTAAACAACTTTTGAAATGACATTAGCATGTTAAAGCGTATATGAGATTTTTAGTGACTGGGTTTAGATCTACATTAAACATCCTCTTGAGCCTCGTACATGAATGAAGTTCCCCTTGCAGCTATTCTCTGCTTACTACATATCACAACATCGGTCTGTATCTCTTTCTACTGTTACCTTCCCAGCCAGAATGGTGTGTGATATGAAATGTGCAGCCCATCTGTCACATGTGTGTTTGTTTTGTACTGATTTGTAAACCTATTTTTAACTGCCCTCGTTAGCAATTACACACTGAGCAGTGTTTGAGAGACACAGACCACCAACACTTTCACAGAGACCACATACAAGCACAAGTGAAATATTTATTACATGTGGCAGAAAGAAATGTTCCACCACTTGCTGCTTTCGTCTCCCCCTCTGGCCTTCTTATAGTGTTATGATTGCGTCCACTCATCTTTTATTTTTGCAGAAAGTTAATGCCATGTGGATATATTTATCTGTGTCCATACAGGTATATTCTTAGTAACAGTTTACCTGTCTTCAGGCTGTTACTAGTTTGGCATGCGTTTCAGTATGCACTCTATGGCCACTTGCTATAATACACCTTTGTAGGGTCACTTTAAGACATAAGTGGGCCCTGGGCAGAGATCATTCATGCGGGTCCCCACCACATTTTTTGCTAATATTTACATTTACAACAAATCGTACCTTGTGAGGGTAACATTTTTAGATTATTTTATTATTTTTAAAAAAAGGCTCTGCTAGGACTCATAAAAATAAGTGTTTATTTAGGTTGGTGCTGAAAATTTTAAGGATAAACCTTTTTACTTACTTTGTATATGTTAAAGTGGAACTGAAAGCAAACAGCTAAACGGGCTGCAATATTTCACCTGATGACAGACCTGAAATTCTTTATCAGTATCAGTATTGCCTCAATGTAACCGCTTCAATACCGGGCATTTTCACCCCCTTGCTGCCCAGACCAATTTTCAGCTTTCAGCGCTGTAACATTTTGAATGACAATTGCGCAGTCATGCAATACTGTATTCATATGAAATTTTGATAATTTTTTTGCCACAAATAGGGCTTTCTTTTGGTGGTATTTGACCACCTCTGCAGTTTTTAGTTTTTGCACTATAAACAAAAAAAGAGCGACAATTTTGAAAAAAAAAAAACACAATATTTTTTACTTTTTGCTATAATAAATATCCCAGTTTAAAAAAAAAAAAAATTCTTCCTCAGTTTAGGCTGATATGTATTCTTCTACATATTTTTGGCGATCTGCGATTTTTGTCAGGACTGTCACAAATTGCACACTTTTGAGACTGATTTTGAGACCACTGACAGTGCTATAAATATGCACTGATTACTGTATAAATGTCACTGGCAGGGAAGGGGTTAACACTAGGGGGCGATCAAGGGGTTAAATGTGTTACCTAGGGAGTGATTCTAACTGTGGGGGGATGGGACTGACTGGGGGAGGTGACCGATTGGTGTTCCTATATACAAGGAACACACGATCAGTCTCCTCTCCCCTGACAGGACGTGGATCTGTGTGTTTACACACACAGATCTATGTCCCTGCTCTGTGACAAGCAATCGCGGGTGCGGGGCGGACATCGTGGCAGGCGGGCACGAGCATCGGCTCGGCGAGTGCGCATCGGCTCGGCGAGCGCGCATCCCTAGACGGCTGGGAAGCCGAGGGTGTCATATGACGGCCGCCCAGGATGAGAGAGCCACCTTGCGGCCGTCATATTACTACACGTGAGATGGGAAGAGGTTAAAGTATATTGTATGGTAGGGGTGGGTACCATCATCCATATACCATAGAAATGGGTGAATGGGGTCACCTCAGAAATGCCCCTGCAAAGCGAGAAAAGGGTTTGGACTATCTCTGTACCTCAAGGACATAGACAAAGGTATATATAGTTTATATAAAAACAATTATATAGTATATAGAATATTAAAACATGGTGGAACAAAACTACATTGAATGGTAGGGGTGGGTACCATCATCCATATACCATAGAAATGGGTGAATGGGGTCACCTCAGAAATGCCCCTGCAAAGCGAGAAAAGGGTTTGGACTATCTCTGTACCTCAAGGACATAGACAAAGGTATATATAGTTTATATAAAAACAATTATATAGTATATAGAATATTAAAACATGGTGGAACAAAACCACATTGACAGAAATACAGTTGATGATTACAGCCTTACATGCTGCTTTAAATAATTGCACAAACAATTAGATGAAGAGTGATCCCCAAGGTTGAAGTGGGATATAAAGTAAGATGCGTCTTGGCAAATGTCCTTTACTAGTTTCGCAGCAAAAGCTGCTTCCTCAGAAGGAGGCGGTTATAAGCATCTGATAAGATAAATTACAATTGTAATTACACAATCAAATCATCCTTAGTATTGTTGATATCTCAAGACATAAACATTATTTTCTTTTATCAGTTTTGATTCTGAGAATGTTATACGATATTGATATATGATATATTAAATGTTATAGATGATATAGTCTGGCTTTTAATGTTTGTCTATAAGTATGTGTGGTACAACCAGATAGATTAGATACAAAGCATGAAAGAGAGAAAAGATGGGGGGAGAAGGAGGGAGAGAGGGGGGAGAAAGGGGGAAAAGGAAAGGTAGGTGGGGAAGGTGAGAAGAACCAGGATAGAGAAGAAAAGGATGGGAAAGGTAGAAGGGGGGGGGGGGAGGTGGAGGGGGGGGGGTAGAAAACGAATGGTGAATTAAAAGAGAAAAAGATTAGTAAATAAAGGAGTATTATTGCTAAGCAAAGGTTTGGTGGTACAATAGATACAGCAAGAAACGATTCTCCACATGATGGATAATTATAATCAATTTAATTGAAAGTCAGTAAGGGAAGAAAGAAATAGGTGGAGTTTATTGTGTCATATCTATGGAGCAGCATACATCCATAACAACATATCCATCACCATGGGGGTTATTTACTAAAGGCAAATCCACTTTGCACTGCAAGTGCACTTGAAAGTGCACTAAAAGTGCACTTGGAAGTAGAGTCGCTGTAGATCCGAGGGGGACTTGCCAGGAGAATAAAAAACAGCATTTTAGCTTGCACATGATTGGATGACAAAATCAGCTGAGCTTCCCCTTATTTCAGATCTACCCCTTAGATTTAGAGCGACTGCATTTCCAAGTGCACTTGCAGTGCAAAGTGGATTTGCCTTTCGTAAATAACCCCCCATATCTCTTCACCAGAAATCTAACCTTTAAGTTCATCTTCGACAAAGATATACAACAGCTGAACCTCGAAAAAGAACTGTCCGAAAGGACCAAACATTTCTCAATGCAAGAGTTTAGGGCCCTGCGTGACCTAATGCTCCTATACGAGGAGGGCTCTGGGAATGAGAGCTCAACAGGCCTCTCCCAGGATCCCTCTCTGTCCATATCTTTGAATGCTCCTATAGATATAGAAATTCCATCTCCCAAAAAAAATTTTTAAAAATCACGAAAATTTCCTGACCTAATGACCTGCCCAGCTATATGGGCTTTTTATGCGAGTCAATTAAAACACTTAAAGAGGGAGTCCACCTAAAAAAAAATTATTAAAAGCCAGCAGCTACAAATACTGCAGCTGCTGACTTTTAAAAAAAATGGACACGTACTTATCCTGCAGTCCAGCGATGTCGGCAGCTGAAGCCGATCGATCGCTCGGCTCTCGGCTGCTGCCACTGCCATTCTCTGTGAGGGAATCAGGAAGTGAAGCGTTGCGGCTTCACTTCCCGGGTTCCCTACTGTGCATGCGCGAGTCGCGCTGCGCATTCTAAGTGGTCCCCGCTATCTCCTGGGACCTGTGTGTTTCCCAGGAGACATCGGGGGTGCGGGAAGGGGCGTGACTCCCGCGGGAGTCTATTCCAGGAAGTGGGTGCAAATACCTGTAGTGGATGGGTATCTGCACCCCCCTCCCCCCTGAAAGGTGCCAATTGTGGCACCGGAGGGGGGGAGGAATCAGATGAGCGGAAGTTCCACTTGTGGGTGGAACTGCGCTTTAAGAAGGAAAAGTAGTCAGATTTACCTCCAAATCTAAACAAAAAACAAAGGTTTAAAGCGGAGTTCCACCCTAAAGTGGAACTTCCGCTCATCAGATTCCTCCCCCCTTCCGGTGCCACATTCGGCACCTTTCAGGGGGGAGGGGGGTGCACCTTCTGGGCATAGATAGCCGCAGAATAGCCGCAGATAAACGCCCCCCCCCCCGCCGCCCCCGTTGTGTTATGGGAAACACACAGTTTCCTGAACACAACGGGGACCAGTGAAGACGCGCAGAGCGACTCGCGCGTGTGCAGTAGGGAACCGGGCAGTGAAGCCGCAACGCTTAACTTCCTGATTCCCTGACCGAGGATGGCGGCGGGGGCAGCCGAGAGATGAGCGATCGATCGGCTTCGGCTGCCGACATTGCTGGACCCTGGGACAGGTAAGTGTCCATTTATTAAAAGTCAGCAGCTGCAGTATTTGTAGCTGCTGTCTTTTAATAATTATTTTTAAGGTGGAGCTCCGCTTTAATTAAACTACACAAACGCCCCGATACGATCATTAAGTGATCCAATAAAGGCAGAAACATAGTTTTAATGACCCACCATCAATATCAAAAAATGTGCCTCGATGTACTTGCTAATCCCATCTGGCACAGACCTATTAACAACACACTAATACAGCAGTTTGTTAAAGAATTCCGAGGACTTTGTATTGGAGCTTACTGGGAGGGCATGATTGATATAGACACTTTAGACATTATCAATACCAAAACCCCACAAATGCCTACTTTCTATACACTCCCTAAAACCCATAAAAGGTTAGACTGCCCACCAGGCAGACCAATAGTTTCAGGAATAGGCTCCCTAACAGAAAATGCCAGCAAATTTATAGATACATTTCTATTGCCCCATGTCCTCAGTCTACCCTCTTATATTCGAGACACAACTGATTTACTTAAACACATTGATGGAGTCCAGATCCCTGCTCGTGGCTATTGATATCGAGGCACTGTACTCAAGTATCCCCCACGAGCAGGACGTCTGAACGGCTGGTACTTTCTTCATGGAACAGGATAAAAACACCTGGCCGCTAAATCTCTTCATCTTGAAACTGTTGAAATCTATCCTAACTAAAAATGACTTTACTTATATGGATCAAATCTATCTACAAACACAGGGTGTGGCTATGGGTACATCCTGTGCAACCTCATATGCCAATTTATTTCTAGTAGATAGGAGAGGACAATCTTTGCAGATGAGACACTCCAACCTTTCTAGATCAAATTCTTTGCTGGCACAGGTTCATTGATGATCTGTTTATCATCTGGATAGGAACTGCCCTAATAGAACTTATTGAATTACTTAACAACAATCATTTCATCCTTTGATTTACTCTCAACTATGACTATAATAGTATCCCATTCCTAGACTTGAAGCCCAAATAGCTTAATTAAAACAGACCTTTTTTTCCTAAACCTAGAGCTGGAAACACGTTGTTCCACGCTTCCAGCGCACATCCTCGCCCTCTGGTACACAGTATACCCTATGCTCAATATTTGAGGCTACGCAGTAACTGCACAGAGGATGAGGATTTTTATGCTTAGGCTTTCGTGTTGTGTGACCACTTATTGTCAAGAGGCTACACGCCAATCTCAGAAAAGCCTATAATAAAACTCTAGCACATACTAGATCCTCCCTCCTATATGGCCCTGCCTGTAAGAAGCAATTAAAGACAGTAAAAATGATAACGACATTTTCTGCCCATCACAACCAACTTAAGAATCTCCTTTTTGACCATTGGCACCATCTAACTGATCACCATAGCCTCAAAAAATACATCAGGCAAACTCCTGATTTGGTATTTCGTAGGGCAACTTCATTAAAAGATAAACTAACCAGCAGTCATTATCGGGAAGGACCTCGTGGTCCAAGGGATCCTCAAGGTATTTTCCACTGTGAACAGTGTGCGCGTTGTCCTTGGATACAAGAGGGCACAAAATTCATTCTCACCAATGAAGAATTATTTACACCTATGTTTCACGCTAACTGCAGTACAAAAGGAGTCATCTATCTAATGGTCTGTGCCTCCAATGCGTTCTATGTGGGCAAGACCATTAGAGAGCTTCATCAGAGAATAGGAGAGAATAGGATATTGCTCCACCAACGGTAAATTTACCACAGTGGGACAACATATAGGTCTACACCACATATTTGATCCTGAAGTGGTTAAATTTGTGGTGCTTGAAATAATCCAAAAGGATGTTCGTGGAGGAGACTGGGACCGCAGGATTCTTCAGCGAGAAGCTGTCTGGATTGAACGTTTGAATGCTAACATACCCCCTGGTCTAAACGAAAGTCATACATACAAAGCATTTCTTTAAGCAATTCCTTTGAAATATTTCCATATTACTAGGCTAGACCACATCCCTTCCTTTACTGTGCGTGACGAACATGTCTGGTGAGATCCACTGATTAATTTTTTCCCCCTTCTTTCATTCTATTAATGAATCAAAATTTAACAATACTGCTATCTTAATAAAAATGTGGTTTATTTAGTTTAATCTTGTATATTTACCCTGTTTCCCCGAAAATAAGACCTAGTGTAATTGTCGGTGATGGCTGCAATATAAGACCTACCCCCCCAAATAAGCCCAAGTTAAAGTTCTTGTAGGCCTTATTTTCAGGGTAGGGCTTATTTTTGGGGAAACAGGGTAGGGGTTATTTGGGGGGTAGGGCTTATATTGCAGCCATCACTGACAATCACGCTAGGTCTTATTTTGGGGGAAATAGGGTATATAAATCTGGTGTAAGAAGGCAAGCAGGACGGTCAGGGTTAAATTCACAACCAGTCCGTCCCCTACTCTATATTTATCCAATGTTATTAAATCGGTATGCATTGTATTTTGCACCGCTCTGAGACTAACTGAGGAATATGACAGCTTGAGGTTTAGTTCCCCCAGCGGCGGACAAGCTTCTCTCCAGGAAATGAAGAAGCTCTGTAAAAGAGCTATGATTTATTCCCACCAGGATGATGGCAGCCGACCACGTCCATTTTTTGCGCTTGTGCCAATTGCGCACGTGCAGTGAGGGGGGTCGGACCCAGCGATGTCATCCGCCAGCATCAGCCGGCTAATGAACGTCAGCTGGGTTGGAGATACAAAAGGACACCGAGAGCAGCCCCCAGCAAGGAGGCCGACCCCCGGGAATACACAGCAATAGGATGCACGCGGTGAGTCATTGGACATTGTGGAGCACTACAGTCGTTTATACATATATCTGCATCAGGCCAGCCATATATTGTTTGTCGGTTTTGGCACTGGTGATGGATATGTTGTCACGGATGTATACTGCTCCATAGATATGACACAATAAACTTCACCTATTTCTTTCTTCCTTTACTGACTTTCAACTAATTTGATGATAATTATCCATTAGGTGGAATTGTTTCTTGCTGCATTTATTGTACCACCAGACCTTTGCTTAACTGCTTGCCGACTGCTATAGCCGAATGATGGCTACAGCGCGGCTCGATAACTCTGGGAGGGCGTACATTGACATCCCCCCAGAATCCCGCTCTCGCATGCCCCCTGGGGCGCGCACCCAGGAATATCTGTGAGCACTGGGTCCAGAGGACCCGGCACATCACGGATGACGGTAAATGGCCGCCTATAACTGGAGCGATCACTTGTAAACAAACCGGCGTCACCTCCGGTTCCTCTTTCCCCTCTCTGTACAGATCGGTACAGTGCGAGGGGAGAGATCAGTGGCAGCAGCGTTGTGGGCTGGATATGTGTGCCCATTCCAGCTATCCATCCATCCATACTCAGCCAGCCATGCTCAGCATACCCACCCATGCTCAGCATACCCATCCATACTCAGCATACTCATCCATCCATCCATGCTCACCCATTCATACTTATCCATCCATCCATGCTCACCCATTCATACTCAGCATACTCAGCCATCCATGCTCAGCATACCCATCCATACTCAGCATACTCATCCATCCATGCTCACCCATCCATACTCCTCCATACTCATCCATCTATCCATGCTCAGCCATCCATACTCAGCATACTCAGCCATCCATACTCAGCATAACCATCCATACTCAGCATGCTCATCCATCCATCCATGCTCATCCATCCATACTCAGCATACTCAGCCATCCATACTCAGCATACCCATCCATCCATCCATGCTCAGCCATCCATCCAAGTATGCTCAGCCATCCCATCCATCCCCATCCATAATTAGCCATACCAATCCATACTCAGCCATACCAAGCCGTACCCAGCCATACCCAGCAATACCCAGCAATAATCAGCGTTGCCCAGCCGTACTCAGCCATACCTAGCTGTACTCAGCCGTACTCAGCCATACTCAGCCGTACCCAGCCATACTCAACCGTACCCAGCCATACTCAACCGTACCCAGCCATACTCAGTCATACCCAGCCATACTCAGCCATACTCAACCATACTCATTCATGCTCAGTCATCCCATCCATACTCAGCCATCCCCATCCACGGCTTATCCATCCCCATTCATGCTCATCCATGCCACATCAGTTCTCATCCATTCCACTACAGTGCCTCAAAAAAGTGTAATAGGTAGTCAAATTAGATTTGAAACTTATGCCCCTAGAACACCTGATGGTGCTCCCTGCATGTTGGGCCTCTCTATGTGGCCACGCTGTGGAAAAGTCTCCCACATGTGGTATCGCCGTACTCGGGAGGAGTAGGAGAATCTATTTTGGGGTGTAATTTTTGCTATGTACATGCTATGTGCTAGAAACATTGTGTAAATGGACAACATTGTGTAAAAAAAAATACGTTTTCATTTTCTTTACACATTTTCCAAAAACTTGTAGAAAAAAATGACATGTTGAAAAGACTCATTATGCCTCATAGATTATACATTGGGGTGTTTTCTTTCCAAAATGGGGTCATTTTTGGGGCGTTTCCATTGTCCTGGTTCTCCAGGGCCTTCAAAATTGCAAGAGGTAGTCGAGAAATTATATGTGTAATTTATGCTCCAAGAACGCCTGATGGCGCTCCCTGCATGTTGGGCCTCTGTATGTGGCCACACTGTGTAAAAGTCTCACATATGTGGTATTGCCATACTCAGGAGGAATAGTAGAATGTGTTTTGGGGTGTAATCTGTGCTATGAATACTGTATGCTGTGTGTGAGAAATAACCTGTTAATATAATAATTTTGTGAAAAAAAATCTTGATTTTGCAAATAATTGTAGGAAAAAATTACAACTTCAAAAAACTCACCATGCCTCTAACTAAATACATTGGAATGTCTACTTCCCAAAAATAGGTCATTTGGGGGGTATTTGTACTTTCCTGGCTTGTTAGGGTCTCAAGAAATGAGATCAGTCGTCAGTGCATCAGGTGTGATCAATTTTCAGAGGTTGGCACCATAGCTTGTGGACTCTATAACTTTCACAAAGACCAAATAATATACACCGATTTGGGTTATTTTTACCAAAGATATGTATCAGTATAAATTTTGGCCAAAATACATGAAGAAAAATTACTAATTTGCAAAATTTTATAACAGAAACTAAAAAAAATGAATTTTTTGCAGAATGTTCGGTCTTTTTTCTTTTATAGCGCAAAAAATAAAAAACCCAGCGGTGATTAAATACCACCAAAAGAAATCTCTATTTGTGTGAAAAAAGGACAAAAATTTCATATAGGTACAGTGTTGCATGACTGAGTAATTGTCATTCAAAATGTGAGAGCACCGAAAGCTGAAAATTGGTCTGGTTAGGAAGGGGGTTTAAGTGCCCATTGGGTAAGTGGTTAAAGAATACTCCTTTATTTCCTAATCCCGGGGGGCGGGGGGGGGGATTTACACTGGATCTGCTGACCCAAAAGGTCAATAATCTAATATATTCATTTTTTTTATTCATTTCAGCTTTATGAATGTTCTACCTTAAGCCAGTTTTATTGCTTATTCTACAATATCTAAACTACACTTTTCAGTCTATTTTCCTTATTTTTTTCTTTTAATTCTCCATTCTTTTTTTCACTCCCCCCCATCACCTTCTCCCCCTCCCCCTCCCCCTTCTTCCTTTCCCAACCTTTTCTTCTCTAACCTGGTTCTTCTCACCTTCCCCGTCTACCTTCCCTTTTCCCCCTTTCTCCCCCCCTCCCCCTCTATCTCTCCCCCCCTCTTTTCCTTTCTCCTTTCCCTTCCCCCTACCCCATCTCCTCTTTTCTCTCTTTCATTCTTTGTATCTAATCTATCTGGTTGTACCACACATACTTATAAACAAACATTAAAAGCCAGACTATATCATCTAAACTATATAACATTTAATATCTAGTGGCCCTAGATGCCTCCCGTGTCTGCCGTGGGGGACATTTGCCTTTGGTGCCTCTACATATGCTGCCACTTTGCCCCAGTTTCCCTACTGTCTAGGTAAGCAGTGATTTCATATCCTTCTCAGAATCAAAACTGATTAAAGTAAATAATGTTTATGTCTTGATATATGTATCAACAATACTAAGGATGATTTGATTGTGTAATTACAATTGTAATTTATCTTATCAGATGCTTATAACCGGCTCCTTCTGAGGAAGCAGCTTTTGCTGCGAAACTAGTAAAGGACATTTACCAAGAAGCATCTTACTTTATATCCCACTTCAAACTTGAGGATCACTCTTCATCCAATTGTTTGTGCAATTATTTAAAGCAGCATGTAAGGCTGTAATCATCAACTGTATTTCTGTCACTGTGGTTTTGTTCCACCATGTTTTAATAACCTATATACTATTAAATTGTTTTTATACAAACTATATATACTTTTGTCTATGTCCTTGAGGTATCGAGATAGTCCAAACCCTTTTCTCGCTTTGCAAGGGCCCTTCTGAGGTGACCCCATGCACCCATTTCTAAGACCTGAAATTTTGTTTAGCCAGTCTTGAGATTTACATAGCCTTGTCACTCTATATATCAAGGAAGGTACTGCTGCTATTTCCAGGTTCAGCTTTAAAGCTTTATGTATGATCTGCCTGCTTAATAGTCAGTGAATGAGTGTGTATGATGCTGATTCATTAAGCAGGCCGGAGTTTTAAAAAAAAAAGATGTAACCTACTTATCTGCACAGTGTGGCAGAGGTATGAATCACAAGACTGACTAAACAGAGTTACAAAAATGTTGGCAGATGAAAAGGTTCACATATACATTATGCATTTCTAGTGTACATTTAGATTTTTTAACTAGAGTTTATTATTATTTATTACAGGTACTTACATAGAAACATCAATTTATGCAGCACTTTACATATTTATTATACATTCACATTTGTCCGCCCCCCTTCAAGGACCTTACAATCTAAGGTCCTTAAATCACATTCACACATACTAGAGCCAATTTAGACAGGAGCCAGTTAACCTACACCAGCATGTCTTTGGAGTATGAGAGGAAACCGGAGTACGCAGAGGAAACCCAAACAGGCACAGGGAGAACATGCAAATTCCAGGCAGGTAGTACCGTACTTGAGATTTGAACCCAGAACCCTAGTGCTGCTTTTGTGGAAGTGCTAGCCACTGTGCTGCCCATGCTGTGCTAAGTTATGCTTAAATTCCCCTCCCCTTTTTAATTATTTCTAAACACTGGACCAGATGTTTCCTTTAATTAGTTAAAGTGCAAGTGCACTTTGGCCACCAAGACCCATATGTTCTTCTCATCCATACATCCAATTCATACATATCTAAATGCATAGCTCCCAGCTTTTTGAGATTGGAAAGGGATATTTCATGTCACAAATTACACATCCCTGTCACACCTCTAGTTATGCAGACCATGACTTATTAATACGCAAAAAGTAAATGGATAATCCCTCAAGTGCTTCTATCCACCATTATGCCCTATACAGTATACAGGCTTTTCAAAATGGCAAATGCAATAATTTAGAAATTGGATGAAAGGTTTATTGTAGTATAACAGTTTTTAAACCAGTTTTTAAACCAGAAAAGGGGTCACATGGGACAATTGAGGGGGAAAATGGACAAAGGGATTTAGGTTCAATAAGGGGACGAATCATCCAAATAAAATACATTTGGAAGCTGTATGTAAATGTACCTTAAACATAGTCAATAGGTGATTTACAGGTCCCCAGACAGGTAGGGGTTGATTTACCAAAACTATAGAGTGCAAAATCTGGTGCAGCTCTGTATAGAAACCAATCAGCTTCCATGTTTTTTTTTTGTCAAAGCTTAAATGAACAAGCTTAAGTTAGAAGCTGATTGGCTACCATGCACAGCTGCACCAGATTTTGCACTCTACAGTTTTAGTAAATCAACCCCACAATGTTTGAACCTCTAGGTTACACAGTTAGTCTGGTTGAAAAAAGACACAAGTCCATCTATTTCACATATATGTATTTCTAGTGTGCATTTAGGTTTTTTAGCTAGCGTTTATAGGTGCCAGTGATGTTTATAAAACGAAAGCCCGGTACACACAGACCAAAAGTTTACAGATTTAGCAGGATATGATGCAGAATTAATTGTTGACTCAATGACTGCAAGCTGCCCAGGCCCTGATGCGGCAAAGCAATGCCAAGTCATAATATTATCACCACCAGGCTTCACAGCTTGTATGAGTTTCTTCTGAAATATTGTCTTCAGTTAGCAGCAATCAGGTCTACTGTTACCAAACAACTTTACCTTTGACTGATGAGTCTTCAGCACATTTTCCTGGAAGGCCTGGACTTTGCCCATAAGACAGGTTCTACCTGCATACAGGTTCTAATCATTGACACCTAATCTGAAACACCAGATTCCAATTTCATGAATCTGAAGTGGTGAGAATTGTAGAAGTGTACTTACTTTTGACATACAAGACAAACCTGTAATTTTGTTAATTTAGATCATAGAAATTCATCCATGTTGATTCTATGTGTCGTTTGTTCAAGCCAATTTTTTTTATTTGTGGGCACTATTTAAATCAAGATATAATGTTTGCATATTAAAAAAATGTTAAAAAGGTCCCTAAGGTGAATTTGTTAAGGTGGTGGGAGGTGCTTGGCAAAATAAGGTATTTTGTATACCACAATATCGTATTCTTTATTACTAACTCAGAAAGTTTGAAGGTATAGTCTTAACCAGAGATCAAAGCCCATTGTGCAGAGTTTCAAAATAGGCACTTTCTTTTGATTGTTGCTATAAGGGTTAATTGATAAGGGGTCCCTTTATACTCTCTGTACACTAGTTGCACTGACTGCACTGCCAGTAGTTTTTGTCTTGTGGCAATAACAACCACAAAATCATTGAAATCTGGAAGCTCCATCACTCCCCTATATTTCTTGCTAGCCATGGCTGTAGCCCCTTTCGATGTAACCTCTCTTTTGCTCATGTGTTTTCTGTTAATCAGCAGTGTAGCAAAGCCAGGGCATTGTGATGCGTCTCACGCATACTGCCAGTAAACCTTGATCCATCTGAGTGCAGGTACCAGACAGCAGATCCAATTCTGAAATACTATTTTGGCCTTCTTTGCAAATGACTGCTTAAATCTTGCCTGGAGTATTGTTCTTATGTGGTGGTAATTGAGTACAGAACAGTTTAAAATGTATTCCTGAAAGGAAGATTATGGTTTTCATAAAACTTGGAAATAACTAAAATGCCAAAGACAAATAGGCTCCAAATTTTAGACTTAATAGAGTTTTACTTAAACCTTGAGGTTGGGAGAATGGATTAAAATATTATCATGTTCAGCTGGAAAACGTCAGTGATAACCTTTTGTAACTAACAATTTAATGATGTGGTTTGACATTGCATAAAAAATGATATGATTATATGCAAAGCTATAGCATGAAAAAAAGACACCATATACATGTATCAAATAATATAGTGCATATGGGTCACAATGCACTGTCAGATCTTTTATTAAAGTCAGTCCACCTAAAACTGTAATTACAGTTTTGGTAGATGTTGAGGTGGTAAACCACTGGACAATTCCATATACAGTATATCTTGAGGAATTTATTGGTGAGATCTCTTCTGGGTTTGCATACCTATGGCCACTCACCTTCTGCTAGATCCTTTTTATTTAATTTACATCATCAGGGCTGCAACAGACGTAGCTGGATCATACACAGGTTGGAGGAAACACCCAAAACTGCCAGAACAACAGAAATGATTGAAGAAAAATCTTAATGTTGGCACAGCCGATACATAGAAGACAAGAATAGAAGACAAGCAGCCAAGTGCTGACTCAATCCACCACACTCCATTTATAACTACAATGTCACTTTTGAGTGAAATGACCCCTAAACCATTTTCAAAGCAAGCTGCTGTTATGTTTTACTAATGAATAAACTGTAGGCTGATTTACTGAGAAGTTGGGCTGGACTGCTTTTCTCATTTTCTTCATGTCATCTGACTGGATGCTTTGGCAGACAATGCCATGTTTTCACCAGTCTAATTTTCAGATTAGACCACCTTTGGAACAAATTCAATCCTGTTAAACAGGGCAGGAAGCTAAAACCCTTTCTAAGTAGTTTTTACTACCAAATTTATTTTGTTAAAAGTATGTACAGAAAAACCTTGGATTGAGAGTAACTTGGTTTGGGAGCGTTTTGCATGGCAAGCAAAAAATAAATAAAAAAATTTGGCTTGATAAACAAACAATGTCTTGATATAAGAGTAGCACCATGTCACAACTGTGTATAAAAGAGAAGAGAGGCACCTCTAAGTGTAGCAATATGGTTACATTTAATGAAGGTACAACATTTAGCAACTCACATGGTTGATGATTAAAACAGGCACATCTAAGTATGCAGGCATCTGGGGTAAAAAGCTGTCCACATAGACCATCCTCCGAACTGCCATCGGCGTCATTCCCTCCATGAGCGTATCGAGCCTCGCTTTCAGATTGCTCTACTGCAGGGTAGTCTTCAGGGGATGGTCTATCTGGTCAGCTTTACCCCGGATGCCTGCACACTTATGCCCCGTACACACGGTCGGATTTTCCGACGGAAAATGTGCGATCGAAGCGTGTTATTGGAAATTCCGACCGTGTGTGGGCTTCATCGGACTTTTTCCATCGGATTTTCCGACACACAAATTTTGAGAGCAGGCTATAAAATTTTCCGACAACAAAATCCGATTGCGTCAATTCCGACCGTGTGTGGACAATTCCGACGCACAAAGTGCCACGCATGCTCAGAAGAAATTCCGAGACGGAACTGCTCGGTCTGGTAAAATTAGTGTTCAGAATGGATAGAGCACTTTCGTCAGGCTGCAATGTTTAAAATTGTTTAATACAGCGCACTCTCTTCTTCTTTTTATAATGCAGGAAGAAAGAAGTGGTTCTCACAAACTTCTTTCTTTCTTATTTATCGTGATTCCCTCAATATATTATGATTTGTCACATCTGACCAAAAATCTATATCATTTATTTTTGTGTTTTTTTTTTTTTTTCAAGCCTGATGTGATTTTTTTTTTTTTGGTTTGTATTTTTTTCAAGGCTGATCTTGATTTTTTTTTTTTTTAGTTATTTAACATCCAGAATATTTTTGTGTGTGTTTTGTGTGTCAAGTTACCACAACACCATTATTATCTTGTATTAGTTAATCTCAAGGAGATTGTTTGGTGTTGTTGTCTCTTGTTAATTTCACATTGTATTTTTGAAATGTACCTGCCTCCTCACAAACAAACTGTCCTTTTTTAAGGAAAACACACATAGGCAAGTCTAATTGAAACCAAAGAACCTTTATTAAGGGCTCACAACCAAACAAAGAGGGAGGCAACGCTGGAGAAACAGCAGAAATTGGGGAAGCCTTTGACCCCCAGGGCACACATCAATTATTTTACTGCAAAATTGGTGGCCTGAGGAGTCCATATATAAGGGGGTGCAGTCTGGTCCAGAAGTCCCAGAGATCCTGAAAGCAGCAGGTGACATCTGTGTCCCCAGGCTGTGGTCATACAAGAGACTGCATCTTTTGCCAGACCAGACTGAACCCAGGGTCATCACTCTGGTCTTCCTTCCACGCTTCCTTCCACGCTGTGGCTGTGGTGGTGGAGTTGTGGCAGGAGGAGGAGGATGTTCCAACTCACTCAGATGGGTATTGGGTGTGATTTCGCCCCTCACCCCCTTAGTTAAGACTTTATAAAGAAGGTCCCCACATAGCTGGCGTTTGCCCTCCTGCATGCCCTACAGTTCGGTGGTAGCCATGCAGGCAAAGGCCTCTTCAGGAGTGGGGGTGGCTCTGAGGGATGCAGAAGCCTCCTGAATGAGCCTGAGAGCTGAAACCTGCACGTAACTTCCCTTCCTGGGTCTTTTGTTTTGAAGGCGGAGGGGAGGGACCTGCGATTCTGTCAGGCTCCTACTGGTCCCAGGCTTCTCCTGGCTGCCACTTAGCCCCGCCTCCTCCTGGCTGCCACTAACCCCCGCCTCCTCCTGGCTGCCACATTCCACAGCCTCCTCCTGTGTGCCACATTCCAGCCTTGTCCTGGCTGAGGTCTTCCTGTGTATGAAAAAGGGACATAGTTTTAGTTTTTACTTCATCAATCACACACAATTTTCATCTCATGACTGTTGCAAATTGAATGTTAACAAATATAAAAGACTATCCTTCTGAGCCCAGCATTGTTCATTCTTGTCCCAATTATTTTTGCCCACTACTGTCTATTGATATGTAAACGCCTTTATTAAATCAGTAATTAGTGATCAATAATAACATCTAGTAAACATCATTTCTTTATTGACCAGAAATCTGTAGAAGAATGCTATACCTGGCTCAAGCTGGGCTCCTTCACTCCTTCCTGGCTGGAAGTCCCAGGTTGGACATCGGAAGCCTCAGTTGGGGTGGAAGTAAGAGTGGAAGGAAGGGTTGTGAGGGATTCCCTGACTCCAGTCTGGTCTGACAGAAATTGCAGTCTCTCATAGTACCACAGCCTGGGGACATAAATGTCATCTGCTCCAGCTCCGGATCTCTGGGAATCCGTGACCTTCTTGCGCTCCCTAAGATATGTGCTCCTCAGGCCACCAATTTTGGCTTTTAAATAGGGGATAATTGCTGTGGGGACCACCGGCTTCACCAACTCCAGCAGTTTCTCCAGTGCTGTCTGCCTCTTTTGCTTATAATTATAATGTGGGTGTTTCACCTGCCACAGACAGGGCAGCTCCCTGTACTTGTCTATGAACAGGGGGAGGAAGTTGTTGTCATTGAAGCCATCCAATTTATCTGCAAGACACAACACGAGACAAACCCTAATGTCAGGCAAAACTCTCCTAATCTTGTTACAATATAGGCCTCAATCTAGAAGCAGTATAAGCCCAAGTTTAGATCTTACCTTCATTATGACGATCGGCGCCTCCGATACTCCTTCCTCCGCTCACAGATCGTACGTACTACGCACGCGTGTTACGATTTATACACACTGCGCATGCTTGAAACTCCGCCCACCCCTGACGTTCTTTCTATTCTATTCCCTGCCCCTTCTCGTTCGGCACAGTGGGGGAAGAGCACATGGCGGAGACACAGCAGGTGCATGCTAATTACAGCAACGAGGAGGAGGGGGAGTAATGCCTGGAGCCAGAAACATCACGATCCAGAAGGAGATGATTTAAGGCCTCAAATATGTCCTTTGGGGAGATGTTGGAGATGGTGGACATCCTGAAGAAGGCCGACTATGATGGGAAGTATGGACCTTACCCCAACCCCAATGTCAGAAAGGCCAAGATCATGGCGAAAGTGATCAAGAGTCTGCATCGGAATTTCGGGATACGAGGATCGAAAGATCAGCTCAGGAAATGGTGGTCGGACCTCAAATTAAAAGAGCACGAGCAGTACAGAAAGATCCGGAGAGTGCTGCAAAAAAGTAAGTAGTTGTCCTGTGTTCCTATTCTTTAGGTTTATTACGTTCGTGCTGCTCCATGTGCTTTTCTTAACTGTTATCCAGTTTAAAATGGCAACTTTCATGTTCATGGGCACATTATTCGTTCGTATAAAACATTGTTCGTTCGGCCTAGAAAACACCATTGTTTTGGCCATATGCATTTGCCCGCATTTTTTATGGCCTACTTGTCTGAAAATAATTTGGTTGTGTAGATGGGTTTGTAACTAGAATGAAATGCAAACTAGCTGTTTACACATCTGGACGCTGTAGCACTAGTGTGGGACACAAGAACACCCTTTTTATTAGGGGGCCCACACAGGTGCTTCAGTGTATACTATAGGGGTGTCTCCATCTGTGAAGCTTGTACAAAACAGGTAAAGTATTGAAGCTTGACAAAGGACAATAAAAATTCTACATCTTGGAACTCTGCCAAAATAGACAATTGTACCCCACTTCCAAGCAATGTTTCATATTCCTATTTCTGCCATGAAATATCTGTGTGCTAAGTATACCTATTTTTTTTTTTACATAGGGGAGAAAAGACCACAGACCCCCCACCTCTGGAAGAAGGGGAAATCCACCCAAGCCAAGCAGAGCAGGAGGAGGACGACGTGGTGGAAATTGGCACCACAACAGGTGAGTGTCTGCGACCACAGGCTCAGGTAAGAGATGGATGCCGGCATATTTATAATAGATGGTGTGTTTTTGTTGCTATCTTTTTAGGTGATCATGATGTTGTGGATCCAGGGCATTTCACCCCTGGAAAGTGCACAGATCCTGATCGGGGAGATCATGGGGTGTAATAGGGACTTGGAAAACATCCTGAAAAACATCAATGATGTTCAATAAAAAATGAAGAACATCATTGATGTTTTAGGGAGAGTTTAAAACCCCTCCAAATCCCTTGGGTTTTTTGTGTGCTAAAAATTTTTAACATTTTTTGACATGTTTGCGAAAAGTCAAATTTTGAAGATGCACACAGTGTGTCAACATGTGCTATCTGCCATAACGGGAGAGCAATGGACGCGTTTTGGGGGTGAAACCCCTTCCTCAATAGTAAAGTAGCTGTGAGGAAGGGGTTGCACCCCAAAAACACGTCCCTTGATCCCCTATGATGGCAGGTAGCACATGTTGACATTCTGCAATTTGTGTGCATCTTCAAAATTTGGCTTTTCCTGGGGTGACTTCACCCCATCTGAACACAATATCAAACACAGTTTGTAAATACTCATGTCTGATATTGCCTTCAAGTTCTATCAAATGTGAACTTTGTAAGTTCAAGATTTGTGTCTTTCTTGTTGGTTTTAAACATGCCTGTTTATCTTAAATGGACATTTCAACTTTTTCTAATGTGACCGCAAAAATTGTTATACAACAAACATGTTGGTTTGTTTTAAAAACCTTTTCGAAATGCACATGTGATTGTGCTGGTATTAAAAAGATTGTAAATCAAGAATGTGTGGATTATTGTCTCAACGCTCCAACACTTTTGTGGTGCTCTAATTGGTGTTTTCATTGACAATGGGTGTTATTTTCTAAGGGCAAATCCACTTTGCACTACAAGTGCAGTTTCAACTGCACTTGTAGTGCAAAGTGTCTTTGCTTTTAGGAAATAACACCCAACAGTGCTTTGTAAGGTTACACAATCACGCCATTTTCAGGACTACATTTCTGTCAGGGTCGGCAAAAGAAACACAAGCAGTAAGTGTCACCAAAGATTTGAGTAGTTATTTTTTTTTTATTATTTGAAAAAGGTTTCAGACATTGTCTGGCATATTGATAGCCCCCCTACCCACAAAGTATTCAAGGTATCTTAGCCGGACATCACGGGCACTCAGGGGGGGCAAGCCAGGACGGCCACTTTCAAGCGCCGTCAGGGTTGTTTCATTTAGAACTCTGGCCTCAGGCCCAACTGAGCCAGCATAGTTGGCAGAATGTTGCCGTAAAAAGTTGTGTAGAACACAGCACACCAGGATAATATGATTCATTTTATACTCCGCCATGTGTATGGGTGTAAGAAATAGGCGGAACCGGCTGGCCATGATTCCAAACGTGTTCTCCACAACTCTTCGGGCTCTGGCCAGCCGGTAATTAAAAACCCTCTGGTCCGTGGTGAGGGTCCTCATCGGGAATGGCCGCATAAGACGGTCCCCCAGTGCAAACGCTTCATCTGAAACGAAGACGAATGGGAGTCCACATTGTCTTCTGGAGGTGGCAAGTCCAAGCTGCTATTCTGGAGACGCCTGTAGAACTCCGTCTGGGTGATGACTCCACCATCAGACATCCGGCCATTCTTCCCCACGTCCACATACAGGAACTCGTAAGTAGCCGACACCACCGCCAACATCACAATACTATTGAACCCCTTGTAATTATAATAGTATGACCCCGAGTTGGGTGGTGGGACGATTTGGATGTGTTTCCCATCAATTGCCCCTCCGCAGTTAGGAAAGTCCCACCGCTGGGCAAAGTGGGAGGCCACAGTCTGCCATTCCTGTGGTGTGGAAGGAAACTGTGGAGTCAAACAACAACAAAAATTTGTCATTTTGCCCATAAACAGGGAAAGCAGATTAGACACAAACATTCTTGGCCAACATCAAGATAACATTTATTTGAGGGAGTTTTTAAAGACCAAAGTATAAGGTACACCTATCAGATTCCACCTCCCCCCCCCCTCCCCTCTAATGGGCCATTTCTAACATTTTAGGGGGGGGAGAAGATGTTTTGGACAGGTAACCCTCTCCACTTCATTGAGCGATGAATGCCTAAATAATGGGTATTACTTTGGCCAGCCCCTCCGTAGTTACACTATTGGCAGCCCACTGGACAGGTAAGAAATGTCATAATACAAAGATATAAATACACATTGTATACATTTGAGCACATTTGGAAATTCTACTATTACCTATCAAGATAATAATAGTATACAAAAACTTTAAACAGTACCATTTGAAAGTATACACGCAGGCCCTTGCACTACATGCTTTTGGGAATTCATCCATAAATCTGACCACTAAAGAGATGGGTATAGTGTGTATGGGTTTGGCAAAGTCACCAGATAGATGATTGAGGATAGATAGAGAATTGGTATCAGCTGACTTAGCAGCTGGGGGGAGGGAGGGTTCCAAATGATTTGGGGACCCCCAAAAAAAAGCCTCTGGCACTCTGCCTGAATTTAAAGCACAAATCACATTTTAAAACATTTTAGGGGGTGTTTGGGGTAAAGCACTACTATGGAGCTGATAAAATACATTATTAAGTGAATACACGAGGTGAATATAGGGCCAGGAGACCATGCTGGGGAGGTAAGTGAAAACAAATATGTATGAAGGAGAAAAAAAATAATTACATAAAAATCCAGCATGCATGAGGACAAAGGGGACATTCACAGCATATTCCAATCATAGTAATTTGGGAATGAGGAAAGAAATACAATATATTATCAAACATTAAATACAATAAAATGTGATATTAAAGGAAAAATCTTACCTTAATATACTCCTTCTGCAGGACCTGGATAATGGCAGAACAGGTCTCCGGGATAATGATTCCCAGAGCCTAGGGGAAGATGCCTGTTGAGTAAAATATGCAAATAAGTGCAGCGCTGCACCAAATAGTATTGGAAAAAACGGGAAAAAAACAAAATTATATAGTGTACAATGAGCAGCTAACACACCTCTAGACAACAGGCAAAAACAACAAATAATACAAAAATAGTGTAGCGCTAAGTGCACATATAAATATTGTGTCAGCTTTACCTTAACACACAAACAATATTGTAACAATAAGTAACGTAAAACGTGACTGCAGTGAATAAATAGCGTGAAACAAAAAATATGACAAATATAAAATAAAAAAAATGAGTATTTTTTTAAAAAGCATACATGTGTGATGAATCAAATAATATAGTTCATAAAAAATTGACAATTATATTGATAATAAAATAGTGGGATAGAAAACCACCACCAAACAGTCTATAAATATATAAAGTGCAAAAAAACTCATGGGATTTCTACGTAAACGGAAAAGTTCACTTCTGGCAAATGGATATGGAGGGAATCGCAAATGGGTGGAAAATCAAGATAAGTGACAGGACCATCACCGGAGCATCAAAAGAGGCTTACCAGAGTCTGATGACCTGAAAAGACATACGTCTTACAAGTCTCAGAAAGCGTGATGACCACGAGGTCTGGCGAGAAGATACGTCAAATAATCCTCAGCTTCCAAAAGGAGGGAGGGAGGAAGGGTCTCACCAAGATTTTGATCATCCTCGAGGAAGTCCAACAGGCCCAGTAGATGTTTTAAAAATCATGCGAGAAGAAAAACTCACATGGTATGATATCGTTTAAAGACAACAATTTAATAAAATGGTAAAAAAACACTCACATGGTAGAAGATCAGAAACAGCTTATATAGAATCAGTTGCGGTAATCATAAGGAGTCCCCTTATAAGTGGACCCCTTATGATTACCGCAACTGATTCTATATAAGCTGTTTCTGATCTTCTACCATGTGAGTGTTTTTTTACCATTTTATTAAATTGTTGTCTTTAAACGATATCATGCCATGTGAGTTTTTCTTCTCGCATGATTTTTAAAACATCTACTGGGCCTGTTGGTCTTCCTGTTGGACTTCCTCGGGGATAATCAAAATCTTGGTGAGACCCTTCCTCCCTCCCTCCTTTTGGAAGCTGAGGATTATTTGACGTATCTTCTCGCCAGACTTGGTGGTCATCACGCTTTCTGAGACTTGTAAGACGTATGTCTTTTCAGGTCATCAGACTCTGGTAAGCCTCTTTTGATGCTCCGGTGATGGTCCTGTCACTTATCTTGATTTTCCACCCATTTGCGATTTCCTCCATATCCATTTGCCAGAAGTGAACTTTTCCGTTTACGTAGAAATCCCATGAGTTTTTTTGCACTTGATATATTTATAGACTGTTTGGTGGTGGTTTTCTATCCCACTATTTTATTATCAATATAATTGTCAATTTTTTATGAACTATATTATTTGATTCATCACACATGTATGTTTTTAAAAAAAATACTCATTTTTTTGATTTTATATTTGTCATATTTTTTGATTCACGCTATTTATTCACTGCAGTCACTTTTTACGTTACTTATTGTTACAATATTGTTTGTGTGTTAAGGTAAAGCTGACACAATATTTATATGTGCACTTAGCGCTACACTATTTTTGTATTATTTGAAGATGCCTGTTGAGAACTTCAAGTACCGCAGGTCTCTCCCCGTCGCCAAGTACCGCAGGGTGGCGACTAGCCTCTGCTCCGGAGTGATGGCTTGCCTCATGCAGGTATCCTGCCTGCTGATATAGGGGGTCAGCAAAGCCAACAAACGGTGAAATACGGGGTCCGTCATCCGGAGAAAGTTCCTGAAATCATCAGGATTATTCTCACGGATCTCACGGAGCAAAGGCATATGACAGAACTGGTCACGCTGAAGTAACCAATTCTTGGTCCATGAACTCCTCCCCACCCTGTTCATGGACTGGACTTGTGTCAAGGTCAGGACCCCAACACCAAGCCCCCGCACAGAACGAACTCTACGAGGAGTACGTATACGCAACATGGCTAGAAAACGGTCGGCTGCTCAGAACGAAGTAACAAAACGCACTGAAGAACAGCAAGGCCTGTGAAGAGCGACCTGAAAAACAGTAACGAATGAACAAGAACACAATGACAAGAGTCACGCGTAACTCGCTGCACGCACTGAAGAGCAGATACAAACCCACAAGCACAAACTTAACAACAGAAAACGATCTGAAAACCACCAGTCTGAAAAAGCGCAAATCGTCTCTCACCAAACTTTTACTAACACGAGATTAGCAAAAGGAGCCCAAAGGGTGCCGCGCTTGGTTCTGAACTGGCCTTTTCTAGTCTCGTCGTACGTGGTGTTCGTCGTACATGGTGTTCGTCACCGCGTTCTTGGCGATCGGAAATTCCGACAACTTTGTGCGACCGTGTGTACGCAAAACAAGATTGAGTCAACATCCGTCGGAAAAAATCCATGGATTTTGTTGTCGGAATGTCCGATCAATGTCCGATCGTGTGTACGGGGCATTAGATGTGCCTCATTTAATCATCAACCATGTGAGTTGCTAAATGCTGTACCTTCATTAACTGTAACCATATTGCTACACTTAGAGGAGCCTCTCTTCTCTTTTACACTCTGTAGCACCTGCTGGATTTTGCTTCTAATCCCCTTGTGGAGGCTTACACTTGTGGATGGACATTTTATGGTTACACAACCTACCACATTGCTATAATCTTTTTTTATGGACTATAAACTGAAGAACTTATGAATAAATGGTTGTGGAACGAATCATCTGAGTTTCCATTATTTCTTATGGGGAAATTTGCTTTGATATAAGAGTGCTTGGATTACAAGCATGTTTCCGGAACAAATTATGCTCGATGCTCGCCTTCCAAGGTTTTACTGTATAGCCAAAACTTTTTTTTTTTTTTAATGTATCCAGTTTGGGAGATTTTTCCCTCAATCCCTGTCCTGGAGATGCAAAATTGAAAGAAAATCAACATAGTGAGGGATATTCCTGTCTTAGAAAGCTGTCACTGGAACAGGTGTCCTTGTTAAAAGGTTTGCCCTCAACTCCAGGTCTGGTAAAAACAGTAAAATTTTGGATTTTCCTTTACTTTACTTTCATTCACAATGGACATAAGGACAAATAGAGAGGGTGATTCTTCGCAGCAGGGATGCTGACAGCAATACAATTTTGAAAGGGGTTCTAAATTTTATAATAGATGAAAATCTTATAAAATATATAATGGAATTCCAAATAAATTTCCATAAAAAAGTTCATAAAAAGATCCCTGATGGTGCAAAGTGGTGTCTTTAGATTTAACATGCAGGTGTCATAATGTGCAGCACCTCCACCATACACACAGGTGGACCATGACCCCCTGAATCAACAGGACGGTTAAACAATCATTCCCATGAAGGGATCTAATAGTCTCCCAATGGTCTGAGTGGATCCGAGACAGCCAATTCCTCCATAGAATCATGGATATCGATATAAAAGCAAATAGAAAGAATCTAGTGCTTTCTGTTATATAATCATATATTCATTAAATGTAAAATCACTTACAATTCTGGCACGCGTTACGTCCTGGGCAGAACTTTATCTTACCCGCTGACGAAGTCCTGCCCAGAATGTAACGTGTACGGGAGAAGGAGCCAGGCATGACGTCACTAGTGGCCATCTTACTGGATTACAGGTATATGTGTATACACAGAGCGCTCGTTTGTGCACTTGTGACAAGTGCCATAATTCTAATGCCCCGTACACACGGTCGGATTTTCCGATGGAAAATGTCCGATCGGAGCGTGTTGTCGGAAATTCCGACCGTGTGTGGGCTCCATCGGACATTTTCCATCGGATTTTCCGACACACAAAGTTGGAGAGCAGGAGATAAAATTTTCCGACAACAAAATCCGTTGTCGGAAATTCCGATCGTGTGTACACAAAGCCGACGGACAAAGTGCCACGCATGCTCAGAATAAATAAAGAGATGAAAGCTATTGGCCACTGCCCCGTTTATAGTCCCGACGTACGTGTTTTACGTCACCGCGTTCAGAACGATCGGATTTTCCGACAACTTTGTGTGACCGTGTGTATGCAAGACAAGTTTGAGCCAACATCCGTCGGAAAAAATCCTAGGATTTTGTTGTCGGAATGTCTGAACAAAGTCCGACCGTGTGTACGGGGCATAAGGGGTTTTACATTTATTGAATAAAATATTATATAACAGAGAGCACTAGATTCTTTATATATGCTTATCCATGATCCTACGGAGTAATTGGCTTCAATCTAGAGACACCACTTTGCACCATCCTGGATCTTTTTTATGAATTTTTTATGGAAATGTATTTGGACTTTATATATTTAATAAGATTTATATGTTTTTTAATATATGAATTTTTCTTGCGCTGCACAATTTTCATTTATTAGCTTATTTGAAGATGTTGTTTAATTGGCCCTGAGTGTTCAGCTGCAATTATTAGTATTTACTCAGGATTGTTTGCGCTGATTATTTTTTATTTTGGCCTTTACTATTGGAAGATGGCGATTTGAAGAAAATCGTACCCACTCAGCCTAAATTCATCTACACCAAGCCACCCACGCTCAGATTACAACTGGCACATAATGTTGTAAACCCACCTAAGAAGCTGTGCACCTTTTTGGATCGGACTGGGTTTTATAGCTGTGGGAGATGTATGATGTGTAGGACTTCAAAATTTCGCAAGAAAAAAATCACTCACTTTAAATCTTTTTCTGAAGGAAGATCTTTTGAGATAAAAAAGTTTATAACATGTAGTACAACACATGTTACATATTTGCTGTCCTGTCCGTGCAATCTACAATATGTGGGTAGAACCACTAGACAGTTAGGGGTTAGACTTAGAGAACATGTCAACAGAATAAAAAAGGGATATAAACATCATGGTCTCTCAAATCACTTCAGGCTGTTTCATAATAGGGACCCTAGCTTACTAACTTTCTGTGGTATCGATAGGGTTGAGGACCATTGGCGAGGCTCTAATCTCAAGAGAGCCATCTCCCAAAACGAGACCCAATAGATCCATAGGCTTTGTACCTTGAACCCCTATGGCCTCAATAGTTAGCTAGATCTCATTTGCTTTCTATCTAATTGGTGACATGGGTAGATCTCAATTGCCTTCTATGTAATTGGTAACATTGGTTTCCTTGGTCCCCTGAAGAAAAAAAAAAATTTTTTGTTAAATATAGTTTTTTGCTATTTTTGCTGAAATTTATTTAGAATATATTAATAGGAGGTGGCTAAGTCGTGTCTACTGTCCCTGATTGGCCACCTCCTCATATATATGTATTTTTTATATTTTATTTTTAACATTTTTTATTTCCTATTTTTATTTTTATTTGTATTTATTTATTTTTCACATATATGTCTCTCACTGGAGTTCAGTCAGTAGTAGGAAGTGGTCAAGGCTTGCCCCTTTTTGTCCTGAATGGTCTTCTTACATATATGTATGGATTGAATATTTTCTTTACATATGAATTTTATATATATATAATCCAAGTTTGTTTATATTTATTTTTATAATGATACTTTATATTTTTTTTACATCTAATTTTATATCAAATTATACCGATTCATTGAGACCTATTTGTTGATATTAATTTTTAACTATATGCGCTAATGTTTTTTATATACAACTTGAATGTTGTGTCCAGGTCGTTTTTTACCAATGAAGTTTATTGTTGTTCTAACAGGACATGACGAATCAGGAGAAAGTGGGTGATTACACCCATCAGCCTTAATTGGCTGTCACTCGTTCCTCCCCTTTAGGGAGGAGTTTACTTTACACTACATATTAGACCATCCGTGGGCTGGATGTTTTGTCTTTGATGACGCCCTGGAGGAGGAGCGAAACGCATCGACATAATATACGACTCACGTCCTAAACCAGTGACGCTGCTTCCTGTTCCCAGCGGCGGACGCGGAAGTTTCTCTGAATGCCTGTTCACCACCTTGTTCTTGTGAGTAGCGCTGTTATGCGCATTTGATATCCTGTCTCCACAGTACTTCACCATAACTTTCTCTCTGTTTTTTTGGGTGATTATGAAATCCTGCACCTTGAAGCACTCATCCCATGGACTATGATCTAGAGTCATCTGCTTTGCCTTGAATTACAGCATATCAGCATATCAGGTGACTGATTGCTATCATAGTCTGAAGGATTGATATTATCACTGATCAGTGGAACTGTTTTTGCTAATTTACACATGTGTGTTTTTTACTTTAATTTATATTTCAATATTTTTTATGGTACTTATATATGCCTAGCACCTATATAATAGGTATTATTTATTTATGATTTTAGTGCCATTGCACAGTGTTTGTTTTATTTTTATATATATCAATTCTGGGAGTATTGGTCACATAGCCAGCGCTGTATTTATTTGTTTTATATTTTTAGTTTATATTTAGTCTATGGGTTCTAAATTTCCCCAAGTCAATACAAAACTGGCTATTATACACTTTCACCTATATAGTCTTTTGGTGTATTCATTGTGCCCTACTTGGAATGTTTAATTTTTGTAACCAGCTATGTGAGGAATGCTCAATTTGATGAAGTATGACATAATTTTCATAATTCCCACATTATACTAAGCACAATTTGGACATTCACAGTTTGGTACAGTCAACCCTGTACCAATAGAACGTGACTAAACAGATGAATACAATTTACAAAGTTAGTTGTTTTGCTGGCCTGGGTGATGATATCAAGCTAAGCTATAAAATTGTATTAAAGGTTCAGTTAACCCCAAATTAATACTTTAGTTTGTGGTAGATGCACAGTTTAGGCAGAGGTTCCACATACAGTCCAGACCTAGAGTCTCTGGGGGCTGAACAGGGACATAAGGACAGATTTGTGGGTTAAAATAGGTACTTCTCTGCATGTCTGCACTATTGTTACCAGGTTTGCTTCACTTTAACAGATACTAAGACAGCAGAAGATATTAAGCCTGTAAAAAAATGTAGAATCATTCTACAAACAGGTTAACAGATCATTAGATAGCCTGGTAAGTGACACCTACTAGCAAATAGAAAGGTATCTCAATAAATAAATAACATTATACTTTGAATATCAACACAAGAGTTATGCCGCGTACACACGGTTGGACTTTTCGGCTACAAAAGTCCGACAGCCCGTCCGACAGACTTTCGAAGGACTTTTGGCGGACTTGCGGCTGACTTTCTAACGGCCGTATTTGCCTACATACGATCACACAATAGTCCGACGGATTCGTACGTGATGACGTACACTGGACTAAAATAAGGAAGTTGATAGCCAGTAGCCAATAGCTTCCCTAGCGTCGGTTTTCGTCCGGCGGACTAGCATACAGACGAGCGGATTTCTGGGTCCGGTGGAGTTACGACGTAAAGATTTGAAGCATGTTCCAAATCTAAAGTCCGTCAGATTTGCGACTGGAAAAGTCCGCTGAAGGTCCGGTGAAGCCCACACACGATCGGATTGTCCGCCGGCTTTGGTCCGTCGGCGTCCGTCGGACCAGTCCGGTCGAAAAGCCCGACCATGTGTACTCGGCATTAGTGTCTCACAAAATGTCCTCTTTCAAATTTAGTTTAGGTTCTCCTTTTCACTAATGGCACCAGTCCACAATTAATTAGCATTTACTAATACCCTTGTTGCTGTTTGAAGAGCACATCAAAGACCTGAAGTGTTTATATTTTGCTAGCAAAATAAAATTTAAAAAAATAAAGTTTCTTAAGGTCAGTTGAGAGCGCACAATGCAGTGTTCTCAGAGGACGTGGCTTCCTTATACATTGCCAGAGAAAATTCTTGGAGTCCGTCAACATTCTTTTTTTTAAAAGGGATGTTAAGATGCTGTTAGATGCCAAAGCAGCCGCCTTGGACACACTAAAAGGAAATATCCACTGTTTACATAGAAGGTACCACAAATTTTAATTTCATCCAGATGCTTTTTTAGAAACAGAAAAACTAGAAGTCAGGTAGATTCATTATGAAGATTCAGTCACTATAATCTGAAATTGTTACATGATTGTTAGAAAGAAAACATCATCTACATTGAGCAGTCACAGGATTTTTTTTTTCCCACACATTTTTCTCATTCTTTTCACACAAAGATGTACACATTAAAATGTTTTCTGTCTGTCTGACAAAAATGATTCTGTGACCATTATAGCACCTGCTGATTCATCATCGTGTTCGAGGAAAATGGAAATTTAAAACAAAAAAAAGTTTACTTTGTCCTGGCAAGAGGGTGGTGAAGAGATTTTTTTTTATATTTCAAGTAAAGGAATAAAGGGATTAACAGCTGAGGGTCAGAGTAGATGGTGGGACAGCATGATGACTAAAGGTCCCTCCAGTCTGGAATGTTCCCGTGATCCTGCTATTTATAGTCAGATCAGGGAATGTTCATATGTTTTTGCATGCACCTCCACTTCCCTAGCCAACATTCCCTAGCCAAGCCATTTTAGGTGAGAGGTAATTCATAATGAAGAATTCTCCAGGCCAATTGCTTCCTCTTTGAAGACCTGAATTGGGGCCTAGACCCACACCTCCTTCTCTGTATCCACAAACACACAATTTGTTTCACTAAAAGACCTTCAATGGCTGGATCATACATGTAATGTTGGTAGCTATCTATCATTGGAAGGCATCTTAACCACTTCAGCCCCGGAAGGATTTACCCCCTTTCTGACCAAGCCCTTTTTTGCGATACGGCACTGCGTCGCTTTAACTGACAAGTGCGTGGATGTGCGATGTTGTACCCAAACAAAATTGATGTCCTTTTTTTCTCCACAAATAGAGCTTTCTTTTGGTGGTATTTGATCACCTCTGCGGTTTATATTTTTTGTGCTATAAACAAAAAAAGAGCAACAATTTTGAAAAAGCAATATTTTTTACTTTTTGCTATAATAAATAGCCCCCAAAAATATATAAAAAAACAAATTTGTTCCACAATTTAGGCCAATATGTATTTTGCTACATATTTTTGGTAAAAGAAATTGCAATAAGCGTGTATTGATTGGTTTGCGCAAAAGTTATCACGTCTACAAAATAGGGGATAGACTTATGGCATTTATATTATTAGTTTTTTTTTATTAGTAATGGCGGCAATCTGCAATTTTTACAACAATAAATATAAATGAGCAGCGCTGTGAATAATTGTATAGTTGTGAAAAATATACCAGTGTAAATGAGAACATTGGGTGTTTGATAAACAGTCCTAACACATTGAATAAAATCCATCTGGACTTTATTCAATGTGTTAGGACTGTTTATCAAACACCCAATGTTTTGATTTCAGGAACTATGTTATCCATTTAAATTGGGTTCTATTTATTTATCTCATTTACACTGGTATATTTTTCACAACTATACAATTATTCACAGCGCTGCTCATTTATATTTATTGTTGTAATAGTGTGTGTATCTCACTTTGAGTGGCTGCTTTTGCTATATTTTATTTTCCACTATATTTTTTTATCACAATTTAGTATCAATAATTTGCATTAGGTACCCTTTGGGTGTAATACAGCGCAGTAGTCTCTCTCTTTCTAATCTGCAATTTTTATCATGACTGCGACATTGCAGCAGACAGATCGAACACTTTTGACACTATTTTGGGACAATTGGCATTTATACAGCAATCAGAGCTATAAAAATGCACTGATTGCTGTGTAAATGTCACTGACAGGGAAGGGGTTAAAAACTAGGGGGCGATCAAGAGGTTAACTGTGTTCCCTCAGCATGTTCTAACTGTAGGGGGGGTGGGCTCACTAGAACATGACAGAGATCACTGCTCCTGATCACTGATGAGAAATGCCTTGTTTACATAGGCATCTCCCCACGATCACGGGCCACTGGCGGACATCAAGTCCGCGGGACCCGCGGGCACGCTCCCTTGGCGCGTGGCCGCTAGCCGTAAGCTACAAGGCCACTTTATGACACCCTGCCGTTAGCTGCGGGACCCCAAATCTCTCTTCTACTCCTTTACCCTTAAAAGCAAAAGATCGAAAAAATGGCCTTGTTTACATGGGGCCGGAACCGATGGTGATGTCACGACATCGCTCGGTCCTCCCAAGCCAAAGAGATGAGTGGAGGCCATCTTTCCTTCGCTCATCTCTGTGCCCAGCTGCCAGCGCCAGATCAGTTCTTGGGCTTCCCGATCAGCCAGGTAAGCCCGGGAACCACCAGAAAGAGGCGGGGGGTGACCCCTCCTGGCGCTTCTTAAAGTGAATGCGCCACTCAGACCACTTTTATCAGAAAGACCAAATACCAAGGTTATGGCATCTAGCTCCAGCCATATAATGGGATGAATAGATTCTTTACACCACAAATCTCGAAAGGTACTGTGCAGTAGGAGGAATGGAGAGATTAATTTTATTAAACTGTCCAGGAAAGTTCTTCCTCTTGAAAGAGGAGGGAGTGGAAGAGAGAGCACCTCTGTCTGGATATTCGCCTGCCAGCGGGAGACCATACCAGTGGAGAGCTGAGCCTGAGACTGGGAGTGGGGGCACCTGGGGCTGGGGCAGCACTGACCACATCATAGCACCAGCACCACTGCTGCAGGGAGACTGGAGCGTCCAATCACCCTTTTCTTTCCCCTGCTGATTACCAAAAGCTTTCAAGGAGAGACCAAGGGAGCCTCCCCCTTTCTACAGTGAGAGGTCACCATAGGCAGCATCCCAGGGATGGGTGAGAGGGCTACTTGCCCATTGCTGATACTGCTAGCAGGGACTGAGCAACTGAGAGCAGGACACCAAGTGTAACCAATCCATACCGCACCCATACTGCACTCTATACTGTACTTATTGCAAGCTTAAACTGCACCTATACCAACCCAATACCATATTATACCGAACATTTACTGCATCTGAACCACATCTACCTTTCACCTGTGCTGATACTACACTGTATCTATACTGCCTGCAGGTTAACTGGGACTGTCGATAAGTGCACCCTTAAAGGGCCCCAAGGATAGCTAGCAGAAGAACATCTCAAATGACTGCCTCCCCCGACGTAGTAATTATTCTGCAAGCCCCCTTTGTTCCCCTGCCCACTCCGCTACCATCCTCTTTTTCCTTTGGACTGTACATACCCAGGGAGTCTAGGACTAGTATCACTGCCATAAATGTGCTCTGGCAGTATAGTTCCAGTACTTGATAGATTCAATTTTACTTCTGATCACAGCTACACTTGAGGTGGCCTTACTACTGTTTATGCTAATCTGGATGCCAAACGTCATCTTATGCTTAGTGGCTACTATTAATCATTTTGTATGCTAAATTGTGTTATGATACCAACCATATTGGGTGACAATATAATAAGTTTGCCTTTAGTACCTGGTGCCTGCTTTCTTTAGCACTACTATTGGATACTAAGCATTAATTACAGTGAATTCTTGTAATATTGTATGTACCGTGGGGATGGAAAGTATTCAGACCCCTTTAAATTTTTCAATCTTTGTTATATTGCAGCCATTTGCTAAAATCATTTAAGTTCATTTTTTTTCCTCATTAATGTACACACAGCACCCCATATTGACAGAAAAACACAGAATTGTTGACATATTTGCAGATTTATTAAACAAGAAAAACTGAAATATCACATGGTCCTAAGTATTCGTCCCCACTGTATATACTGTACGCCTGGTGTGTTAGAGGGGCTGAGGCTCTTGACAATGTCAAGACAAAGAACAGAGGACCCATCCTTTCCAGCGGCTTCTACATAGTTAGCGCTACATGTCTGTGAAGAAGGAAGAATAGAGTGCATGCAAGCAACACTAGTGCCTGCAGATTTTTAGGAACCAATACCAAGCAAGAGTTTCCTATCTTCCACTTAAGTAAATCTAAATCTGTACTGTATAACATATCATATGCAATAGCATAGTTGTTTGTTTGTATTTTCAAAAATACTATTTTGACCCTTTTTATCTTATCATGCTTATCTCCTCCAGTTTCTTTTAGCCATTTTCTGTCTATGTGCACTCACCCCAGTGTTGGCTGTATGTCATTGCTCTGGACAGCTCCCTGATGGTGACAACAGTGGACCATGCCTACGCAATGTGTGCAAGTATAGTCATTTGTGGTCTCCATCCGGGATCCATGTCATAGTGTAAAAATTCATGAGCACAACTGAGTGACCATTGTTAACATACTGTATAACAGGAAGTGTGTCAGGAAGAGCCTGCCAGAAACAGAAGATCTGGACAAGCTGGTGCGTGATTGCGGGTGCCAATGCCCATGCGCGTGCCAAGCCAGGTGGGCATTATTCTTCTCCAGATTTTCTCTCTATGTCACCTATCGGCCCAGCCCAAAAACACGAAACCTGACGCATTGTCTTGGATGTTCCATAAATCTAAAGAAATCTCTCCCCCGGACACCATCCTGTCTCCAGGAAATTTTCTTTTGGTACAAGAATATTTGTTCTCACGAATCAAACAAGCCTCAGCAGGGTTGGCACCCCCCACTGAAACACAGTTACAGGTGAGAGATGGTCTATTCTAGTACAGAAACAAGATCTTCTTACCTGAGAATCTACGGGTCACTATACTGGAACTTTGTCATGACCATGTACTGGCTGGACATTTTGACATAACTAAAACTGCTGACCTTGTGCAATGCACATTTTGGTGGCCTCAAGTAGCTGGAGATTGCAAAAGATACGTGGAATCCTGCACTACCTGCATTCGAAGCAAAAATAGTAGAACCAAGGTCTGGGGGTTGTTAAAACCATTACCTGTGCCAGACAGACCATGGAAGATGTTATCCATAGACTTTATTGTAGAGCTTTGTGGTGGGGGACCGACTGTCCAAAATGACACACTTCATCCCAATGAGAGGAACACCCTCAGCTCCTGAGACAGCGCAAGTCTTTATCAGGGAAATTATCAAGCTTCATGGAGTACAAGCTAACATTGTCTCGGAGTACAATTCATCTCCAGATTCTGGAAGGCACTATGTGAGTCTTTTGGAATCGAATTATCCTTCTCTTCCACCTACCATCCACAGACAAATGGGCAGATGGAGAGGACCAACCAGACCCTTGAGCAATACTTGCACTGTTTCTCCTCATTTTCCCAAGATGATTGGATCTCCAGAACGGAATTTGGATCCTCCAGGGCCTGTAATAGTGGACGAAGAGGAATTCAAAGTGGAAGACATTTTGGACTGCAGGAAGAGAAATAACCAAATCCAATTCTTGATTAAATGGAAGGGGTATGGACCTGGAGAGAACTCAGGGGAGCCTGAAGGTAACATCCACGCTAAGAACAGGAACAGAAAACAGAGATTTCTGACCAGTTTTTGGGATGTATACTGTATGTATTATAATCTACACTTTTGAGGTATTACCTGGACCCCAGCAGGGTATTCATCCCGCTTTAAAATAATAGGAATTATACTGAATCAGATTTTATTATATTTCCATCTGCAGATAAGTTTGTGGAACACAAAACTTATTTTTATTATTGCATGAAGTTCAAGGCATTTTTATCCATTTTATTTTCGTGTTTTATTTTTGAAAAATTATCTCCTTTTTGATAACCATATCCCTCAGGATGACTCTGATGTATAACTTTGTGCACTATGCAGTGCTTCCTGTTAAGGGCTGTAGTAGAGTGTCCTTTGGTGGACATTCTGCTCACTTCTATTATGCAGGATTTTTCTTTAACATTCGGCTTTGGAATTAATATAGTTGCTAGACAACTGAGGAAATCTTTTTTTCTCTTAAATATTTAATTTTTGCTTTTTAGAAATGTAATGATAGGGAATCATTGCAGTGTAGGTAATACCATTGGTGTCCAGCTTAATCTCAAAAGGAGGCTCGATATCCAACGAAGTTTATCGATGTTGAAACGAGGCTTGATGCCTTACTGAGTTCTCGGGTATCAAAACAAGGCTAGGTTTTGGATTTTATGTATAAAAGGAGATGACGCAGTACGTCGCCCATGCCCCAGGACAACGTCAATCTTTGACTAAACTAGTAGGGCGTACGATGTGCTGACGTCATCACGACTTACGAGTCCCGGAAGTGCGGGCGCTCCTTTTTTACCGGCCTGTGTTTTTATTACTCCTTCCATGTATGGAAATTAACTTTTTTTAAACCAATAAATCATTGGATTCACACGATATGGAGCTCTCTTTATTTCCTTTCAGTGGGACATCCTTAGACATCGGAAAAGAGAGAGGGAGAGATCGCCCACAGGATCACAGATCTTTGGCCGGACCACAATCTGAAGGCCCTGGTGGGTTAATCAGCCACAGGCGCTAATGGCCTTTCTAAAGGTCTCATATGGTGTCCATTGCACAGGGGATTGAAGGGGACAACATTGTGTCGGAGAGTCTACATATGGACTAAAAGTTCAAGATTTTGACACTCTTGCTTACCTAACTCCCTGTTCTTTACATCACTCTTCACCCAATATGGAGGACTGTTTAGCACCAGATGTTTCATGCTGTACATACTTTTATATTTCTCTTCTGTAAAAAAGGAGGACTGTTTACTACTATTAGATATTTGATGCTGTACACGTCAGGAGGGCTTTTTATCAGTACATATTTATGTTATGTATATTAGTTGAGTGCAACTCTGTTCTAGCTTATAATGTCAGGAAGAGCATGCCAGAAACAGAAGATCTGATCAAGCTGGTGCGCGTTTGTGGGTGCCAATGTGCATGCGTGAGTGCGCAGGTGAATGCCCGTGCACGGGAGCGTGCGCGGCCCCTGATGCCAGGCGGGTTATTTAAATCAGGCTGACACACAGAAGCATTGCTGATCTACAGTGTTCCCCGTGTGTTATCTGCTATAAGAATCTGTTCCTGTGTATTACCTGGCTTGCCTTTGACTATTCCTGCTGTCTGCCTGCAACTGACCCCGGCCTGTCTTGACGTTGCATCTGCCTACTACTCTAGTCTTTCTGCCACCTGCCTGATACCAACCCGCTTGTTCCAGTGACCCTGCTCCTGCCTCTACCTTATCTCTAATATACCTGTCTATGTATTACCTGGCTTGTCTAACCCTTCTGAGTTCCATTCCTCTGGGTTTCTCCTCCCAGTCTGCTCCAGCCACCAGTCTGCTGCTCCTGTCTGCTGTTCCAGTCTGCTGGCCACCCTGCACAGTGCCGCTTGGAATTGTGCTGTTAATCCCGCCAGGCACTAGTGCTACTCTACACTCCTGCGCCTCTTGTTTACTCTATCAGGGGCCTTAAGTCAGAGGCGTAAGCGAGGCCTTCCTCTGCAATTCGGGCTCATCTATTAGGTACGTGACAAAGTGCCTGGGTGTTCTGGTAGATCATAAGCTTAATAATGGTATGTGATGCCAAGCTTCAGTTTCCAAAGTGAGCAAAATCCTTTCTTGTATTAAGAGAGGTATGGACTCCAGAGAGAGAGATATCATTTTGCCCCTATACAAAATCATTCGTAAGACCTCATCTGGAATATGCAGTTCAGTTTTGGGTGCCAGTTCATAAAAAGGATATCAGGGAACTGGAGAAAGTGCAGAGAAGGGCAACCAAACTGATAAGAGGCATGGAGGAGCTCAGGTATGGGAAAGATTAGAGGAACTGAATTTATTCTCTTTTAAGAAGAGGAGATTAAGGAGGGATATGATCAGCATGTATAAATACAAAAGTGGTCCATATAGTGAACTTGGTGGCGAGTTATTATTTTAACGTCATCAGAGAGGACAAGGGGGCCCTCTTAACGTCTGGAGGAAAAGAGATTTCATCTCCAAATACAGAAAGGCTTCTGCACAGTAAAAGAGCTATGAAAATGTGGAATAGACCCCCCTCAAAACATGGTTCTGGCCAGCTCAGTAGATTGTTTTAAGAAAGTCCTGGATTCTTTTCTAAATATACATAATATAACTGGGTACTAATATTTATAAGTAAAGTTGATCCAGGGAATATCTGATTGCCTTTTGGGGGATCAGGAAGGAATTTTTTATCCCTGTTGGAGCAAATTGAATCATGCTTTATTGTTTTTTTTTTTTGCTTATCTATCTACATACAGTATATATATTTTTGTTTTTTCTTTTTCCTTCTATTGGTTAAGCTAGATGGACTTTTCAGCGAGACTAACTATGTAACTATGTAACAAGGACCTTTGTGACAGGATTACCAGGCATTCTTTTAATAAACACTGCAGATTTAAATGATATTCAAATATTTTGTTTTATATGGAATTCCAGTAGGTTTAGATCTACAGTACTTTAACATCAGTCAGCCTTCGGTGTCTGCTGGTGCCCATAGACATGAGATGGTGGCATGTGCTCAACAGTGATGGTCTTACAACTTTGGCAAGCTTTAAAATAAGCTTGGTTTTGGCATTTGAAAAGTATACCTAATGTCTTACTGCACTACTATAAGATTCTCATTTTATTAGATTTGTTTATTGGCATTATGTGCAGATCAGTTGTTCTCCATAAGGTCGCTCCAAAGAAAACTTGTAAATTTTATTAATATTTGTCATGGACTCTTTCAAATGTTGACATTCATCTGACAGATCAAGATTCCCGCTGATTGCATTTTTCACAGATTGACTAAACAGCATCTGACTTGCCAAACAGTATGACTTCTCCGGGTGTGAGGATCACTGTGGAATTTTACAAGACATTTGCTGATCTTTCTTGTTTTTTTAATCTGTAACCAAAGTTTGATATCATGTCTGTGTGTGCCTCAAAACAGATTATCATTTTTATTTAGGAATGTTTTTTCATAAAAGCTTTGATATCTTTTCTTCTATCTAATCTTTTATCTACGTACAAAATTAAGAAGGAATCAAAAATGTCAAATGAAGACATGCTGCTTTAATTTAAGCAAACATTCAAGAAGGATTATTCTTCTTTGTAGAAATCTGTTTCCAGCCCAATGTGGCTGACATCCTGCCAGGGAACTTGTAATATACCTAACCCCAGTGCAACAGCTTTTTGTGTTAAATGCCACACAGACCTTCCTCTGCCAGATTTTCGATAGCATGTGCACTGTAGACCTTGTGTATTAATGTGCCTGGAGGTGAACTGTTGTTGTTCGCAGTAACCAATCATATGTTCACTTTCATACTGCGATGTGGCAGCGGTACCATGTTCTTAAGGGCAAAAGGAACCACGCTATCTTCAGAAACAGAACATTTGGGAGGCCTTTTGAGAAGTGTGTCCCAGGGCTAAGTATTAAACTGAACATGGAGACATTTTAAATATTGTTATTGCCTGTTGGAACAATTTTAAAGATTTACTTAAAGTGTAGATCAAGCCAAAATTGCTTTCTGGTTTTAGATAGAGTGGGAAAGGATTAGAACTCCTTTTCATTGTTCTCTGCTGTTCCATTAGATTTACCCTCGTGTCCTGTCCAGCTGACAATGGTTTCGCTAAAAAGCAGTGGCGGCTGGTGCTCAAATTTGCTTGTGGCAGCCAGAAAGCCCCCCCCCCCAGCCAGTCAACCACATAACCCCCCCCCCCCCCCGCCGCTCGCTCACTCGATAGGCTGCCGCTTCGCTCTGCGCCCCAAGTGCACTTTTTTTAAGCCAATTGTAGCCCTTGGCTCTAATAACGTGCTTCTATTAAAAAAAAAAAGCCATTGAAATCCATGCGTCCGGCACCCTGCATGTAGATTAGGGGCTCTTGGAATTGGGGGGCGGCGCCCCTGCCCCCCTAATGGACATATATAAACCAAGTGAACTGCGCTAGCAACTAATTGTGTAAAGATGTATAAGCAAAAAAACCCAAAAACACCAAAAGGTGTTGGTAAAGTGACAAGTGAGTAAAATTATGGATGTGTCAGAAAACTGGACCTGCAGCTCGTGCACCCGAGTCAGCACTCAGTGTGCATGCACTACGCCGCAGCACCAGAGCTCCAAGACCCTCCACACAAACAAAATCAATTGGTGTAGAAGTGACAGGATCATGGGACGATGCACTATTAGAACAGATGCATCTATCAAATCTCAGAAATTGGCATACAATAATATGAACAAAAATAAATATATATGCAAATAAAACTTGACAATTGTGCAGAAAATAGAATAGCTTGGAGCGAACCACTCAGCACATTCCAGATAACACAGAGAGACCATAAAATGTCATCTATAATATAGAGATGCTCCTTCATGAGGCAAACATTCACATGATGAACGGGCTTCACACTTTTTAATCTTGGGCCAATGGTGTGGTGATATAAAAAGGATTGCTCATACAGCCATGTAAGCACACGTTCCACCGAAGGAGAGAAGAGAAGTATATGGCATAAAATCTTTTAAAACCAGAGGTCACCTGCGCATAAATGCGCTACTCACGGGACCAATAAGGAAAAGCAGGCATTCAGATATATCGGTCGGTTCGCCGCTCATGGCGTGCGCTCCACCGCCAGGAAGTGATGTCACTGGTACAGGTCGAAAAAACGTGAACAGGATGTTGCGTCGACGCGTTTCGCCCCTCCCCCAGGGCGTTATCAAAGACTAATGGACAGGCCGCCACTGCTGAAAAGGAAGTTAAGGAAGATTTTCAACAGAGAACTATACAGGAATAACAAATGAAAATGCTTTTATCTTTCCCCTACTCTACTTTCTGTCTGTGTCGCCCTTGGATAGTTATCCTCACCACCCACCTGGTAAAATGTTACCAGAAGGACAGGAAATTAGAGTACATTTCTAATGGAACCCAGATAGCAGTAAAGCCAGACAGGGGTTCTAACCAAAAAATTGGTTGGAGTTATACTTTTTTAAGTGCCATGGAAGCACCATCAGATTTTGGAAGGACTGGCAGCACCCAACAGGTAAAGGACCAGCAGGGACCAGGTAGCAGGCAGATCAGGACAGGTGGATAACTGGATACAAGGTCAGACAAGCCAGGTCAGCAACAGACAGTCAGATACAGGCATGTACGGCAGACAGAGAATAATCAGGATACAAGCAGAGGTCAGCAACGTGGAATCAGGCAGATGAGCAGGAGGCAGAGCAAAGTCCAGAGACATGTCAAGGTCAGGGCAGATAGTGTTCAAGCAAGGTCAGGCCGGGTCAATTACAGGAATCCAACACAGAAGCAGGTACAGGAACTCTGGAATAGCTGCAGATCAGACAGCCATTCACTAGTGCAGCTGCTGCACTTATATAGGCCACTTGGAGATAAAATTAGTCAATGCACACCCCTACGCGTGCATATGTGTGCGTATATGTGCACGCCTTCACACAACAGTACGATCATCCGCAGGCCCGCACCTGAGCATTCATGTGTGCCTCAGAGCTTCACTTGCACTACGGTCAGCATGTTGCTGACAACTATATCTCCCCAGATCGACAATGCTGCTGTCCAAGGGTGTCTTTATTGCTCTTTCATCCAGAGTGGAGACAACCCTAAAACAGGAAGTGTGGTGCTGGCTGGATAGTAAAAATAAAGGACTAAACAAAAAAGAAAACGAATGCAGCCACCACATTTAAACACTGGTAAACTGCAATATATTACATATTTGTTTTGGGGTTTAATACCGCTTTAACCAGTGGCAGCTGGTGCTCTATTTTTGGGGGGGCAGCAAACAAACCACCTGACCCCCCCTCCCGTTCATTCGGTCAAACCCTCCCCACATTGCTCAGTCGATCAGTGAAAAAACTGTCACTCGCCTATCCGCCCATCAGCATCTCCTCCTCGGCGCCCCCCCCTTCTCCTGGCCAATATGGTCACTTCTCCTCTCGGCCAATTGGGCCTTAAGGCCCACTTCCTCATTGGCTAGGAGGAGAAGCAGGAAGACAATATTGAATATTAATTTGCTATTGTCACTCAAATGGGTGGACTCAGGGTGCAGTGCTCTGCCCATCCTTTTTTGAAGCCAATTAGAACCTCAGGCTCTAATCACGTGCTTCAAGAAATAAAAAACCCCATTGGAATCCATGCGTCTGGTGCCCTGCATGTAGACTGGGGGCATGAATTGGGGGTGGGTGGCGCCCCTAATGGAGTGGCCGCCACTGGCTTTAACCCTCCAAAATGCTAGAGCAGCAAGAGCATTCAGAGATATGTGGAATTTCCTATACATATACAGTGTATACGTGCAGTGTAAAGCTAGGTGACTATTCTATTTTCTACATTATCAGGCATTTTAGGCAAATATAAGCAGATTACGTCCTCCTTAACTGGATATTTGAAGTAAAAATGTTACTTTGAGCCTCAGGACAAGACAGAGCTTAAAGACAAAAAAGAGCAAAGTGCACACATTGTTGATTCTCCGTCCAAGCCTCAACCTCCCTAAATTATTTTTTATGAGTAACATTGGCTTATGATCATGATTAGTGTCTGGCAGCGTTAATAATGCAGCTTTAATCAGGTATTGGAAGTAAATGTATTCTCTGGAAAAACTGTTACAGACATGTTGAATGATGTCAAATAATGAAAGTTAATTCTTACTGCTTCATGTTGATTGGTTAATTAAACTATTGTATGACATCTGGTCATTTACATTTTGTAATATGTGTGGACAGACATCTTCTCGCTTAGCGCTGTAAACCTGTCAGGTCAAAAAAATTTCCAAACTAACAGATTTACTAAAGTGTATTGCCCTTGTGGTGCTTGCAAGTACCTTTGTTGATTCCTATATTTCCGTGCATCCATTTCTATGCATGCCTTACATAGACGTCAACTTCTGCACGGGCTGATAGAGTCTCTGTTCCCCAATAAGCCTCTTTCATTGGACTGCTGAATGTAGGGATGTCAACCTGGGAGAACAGTATGTAAGCAGGTGCTTACAGGATACCCCTTAGCGTATATCTGCTATTGTACTCCCCCAGAGTGGATCTTTAAATACTAGAGGAGGGCTCAGAGCAAGGGCTCTCTTCTACTTGGGATTTCAGAGGAAGAACTGCTGCCCCATGTAGTCCAACTGGAACACCTGACTCCCTTCTGGGTCACTCTGCTGGGATTCTCCCTAGAACTTACCATTACTGGACTTGAGATAAATGGACTTTCCTTCAAGCAAGGTACGAAGCTGGGCAGCCTGCAGTATTTGACAGTTAGGACTGGATGCTGTTTCATGTGGGCTGTGCTGTTCAACTGTGATACTGAATGCTCAGTAAAGTTTCATACTGTTCCATGCCTGGTCTGAAGCTTATCTAAAAGGGGCGCATGAAGGTACATGGCATATCCAAAAGAACAGGGTCTGTAAGGCTCGGTTCACACCTAAACGGGCCGTGGATCGCACAGTAACGCTGTCCGTCCCTGTTCTCCGTTTCAGGGACGAATCAGGGCAGAATCTTTGCCTGAATTTGGCCCTGAAACAGAGGCAAAGACGCACAGCGTTTCTGTGCAGTGCGCTCCGCAGCCACCCCGGAGACATGTGAACCATCTCCATAGAGAGCCGGTCATATTCTCCTGCTATGTGAATTGGATGCGGAGAAATCCGCATCCAATTCGCATAGGTGTGAACCCAGCCTTACACACATAAAGTTCGCTTTGATTTATCACCTGAGGTCCTGGCTGCCATTCTATTTCACATGTAAGTGTTTGCTTACTATTTATGCACAATGTTTGATGCCTGAGGTCCTGTCGCCACTTTCCTTTCATGGATTGGTGTCTTTTTATGTAAATGCATTTTGCAACAATTGTTTTATGTGTTTTCATGTTTTTATACGCTGGTTCAACAATAAATACTGTACCATGAGATTTTCTTTGTTGTTGGTGACTCGTTGTTTTGGAAGGGATGTGTTGAGCATTTTACATTATGAGAAGGAGAGCCATTTGAGTTGCAATCGATATATAACCTAAAACATTTAAAGAGATGGTTCCTTTGATCGGAAAGAAATGGAAGGTGTGAGCAAAGGATGATTACTTACCTCTGATGACTTGGATCCTGTAATATGCGAGATTTGCTGTTCTAGTTCTTAGGCAGCAACTATATCTGGTGAGTGCGTTTTTCTGCTGTTGGTGGAGGCGACACTGGGTGACTGAATCACTGGAGGTGGGGGACCACCCTAAGGACCACCCCACATACATATACTGCAGCAGGGCGGTCCTTAACCACAAAATCCCGTACCTGCACATGATTCCTTTCTTTGGCTCTGGGGCGCATAGGAACCAATCAGAGGGTCTGGCGGACCCGATGTGCGCCGATTCCAAGGAAGGCAGAATGCGGTCTGCCTATGTAAGCAAGGCAGATTGCCATTCTGCTAGTAAAAAAGACAGAGATCTTGTGTTTCTGCTAAGCAGGAACACGGATCTCTGTCTTTCTTTAGTTAAACAATCCCCCACACAGTAAGAAAGCACTCCCAGGGAACACATTAAACCCTTTGATTGTCCCTAATGTTAACCTCTTCCCTGCCAGTATCATTAGTGCAGTGACAGTGCATTTTTTTTAGCACTGATCACTGTATTGGTGTCACTGGTCCCCAAAAGTGTCATTTAGTGTCAGATTTGTTCGCCGCAATGTCCTATTCCCACTAAAAATCATTGATCGCTGCCATTACTAGTAAAAAAAAAAAGTACATAAATCTATCCCATAGTTTGTAGACGCTATAACTTTTTCACAAACCAATCAATATACGCTTATTGGGATTTTTTTTCACCAACAATATGTAACTGAATACATATTGGCCTAAATTGATGAAAAAATAAATTTTTTTAAATGTTTTTATTGGATGCGTTTTATAGCAGAAAGTAAAAAATATTGGTTTTTTTTTTATAGAGCAAAAAATAAAAACCGCAGAGGTGATCAAATACCACCAAAAGAAAGCTCTATTTGTGGGAAAAAAGGACATCAATTTTATTTGAGTACAGTGTCGCACGCCCGCGCAATTGTCAGATAAAGCAACGCAGTGCCGTATCGCAAAAAAAATGGTCTGGTCAGGAAGGGGGGGGGGGGGGGTAAACCTTCTGGAGCTGAAGTGGTTAATATACTACCTTCAATTTTTTGCACAAGACACACTTTGATCTTTCTTTTTTTTTCTGGATGTACTATTAGAGCACTTCCGATGTTTTACACTTATATAAGTGCTGCAATTTTTTTATGTAACACACGCATGGGCCAGGGTTGCCAACCGCCAGTAAATTTACTGACAGTTTGTAAAAATCAGTGATTTTTGTTACAACTGCCAGTAAATATCAGGGGCTGATAATTTCATGCTGTGTTGACGTTTTAAGTGTAAATCAAGCAAATTACTTTGTCATAGGTATTGGCAGTGTTTCCAAATCATGTTTACACTGTTTAAAGCGGGGTTCCACCCAAATTTTGAACATTATGTCTATGCATTCTCTTCCTTGCCTAGATGCTGACATGCTGTGTAAAAAAAATTAAATTGCCATAATTACCTTTTTTTTTCTAATCTTCTTTGCACTTCCTGGTTTTCCTCCTGTGGGAGTAGGCGTGTTTCTAGCCTCTCCCAGACCTCCCACAGTCCCCTGGGAGCTAGTCTCAGGCTTCCCAGCATGCATTGTGCAACAGCGTCATCACAACATCTCAGTGAATGCTGGGAGCACAGCATTCACCGCATCCAGGAAATACATGCTTGTGGGCTTCAAATGCCCACAATGAAGATGGAAACCGCCTTCAGTGAATTTTATAAGTTATTCTTTACAACGAAATCGGACACAGGCGGACTTATTACACAGAACATGTGAGTAGATAATCATGAGAAGAAAAGTTTGTGAATGAACTCCAAAAAAAAAAAACGATAGATAGGTGGACCCCCGCTTTAAATACTGTGTTCGTTTTCAGTAGGAATTCTATCGTTTCTCAGGTTGCCAGTAAAAAAAGTGCTCCGCCAGTAAATGTTCCATGTTTTGTCAGTAAAAAATGCTGCGGGAAGTTGGCAACGCTGGCATGGGCTGAAGAGGAAGAACCCCCAACATTTCATATTCCTGATATTTGTCTGTGTTACTAAGTTGAAGAGAGATTACATTTTAAATTGGAACTTAAATCCACATCATGGTGGATGGGCTTTGGCTATAATGTGCACGCATGCACAACATATTAGAACTTTATGGAAGAATTATCTGACCGATTGATCCCTCCAGTGCTGCAATGTTACCAGTGCTCCTATCTTTTTCCACTCTTTTTCCAGGTCCAAAGACTTTAGCTGCTTTGAATGGCCAGAAAAATAATAATTTTGTGCATGTCAGTGTAGAAAAACTGCTGCCAGGTAGGACAAAATAAATAGTCTAGTAAAAATATGTATCTGTTAGCATTTTTATTTACTTTCCAAGTTTAGTTTAACTTTAGACTCCTTTCACACTGAGGCGCTTTGCAGGCGCTAAAGTGCTAAAAATAGCGCCTGCAAAGCGCCCCGAAAGAGCTGCTCAATGCACTCCAGTGTGAAAACCCCGAGGGCTTTCACACTGGAGCGGTGCGCTTGAAGGGCGGTCATAAAAGTCCTGCAAGCCGCATCTTTGGAGCGCATTAGGAGCGGTGTATTTACCGCTCCTAAAGCGCTCCTTCCCATTGAAAACAATGGGGCAGCGCTGCAAACCCGCCCGCAAAGCGCTGCTGCAGCGGCGCTTTGCGGGCGGTTTAAACCTTTTTTCAGCCGCTAGCGGGGGGTTAAAACTGCCCCGCTAGTGCCGCTAAAACGATGGTAAAGCGGCGCTATATTTAGCACCACTGTACCGCCGGCGCCCGCACGCCTCAGTGTGAAGGTAGCCTTACACTTGTGGCATAGGGGGTGGTAAAAATAGGCGTTCAAGTCGTGATATTACTGCCCCTGGACTGCCCACCTTAAACTAACATGGCTGTCGGAGGGGGTGGTATACATGGCTTGGCTGACGCAAAAATTACACCACATTTACAATGCACGACCATCACTAAAAGCAACCTATTCAAGTGAATGGGGCTGCAACCGCATTGCTATGTTGCTGTGGGCTTGCAATGGTTTAAAACAGGCATCCAGGAGACGACATACCGCCTTCCAGCCACCTGTCATCTTCCCTCTAAATAAAGATCCACCATGGATCACTGTTCAGAGAGGCAGCAATGTCGGTCATGAGTGTAAATGAGCCCTAAGATAAATCATGGCAGAATCAGGAAAGCAATCTAGCCATACACATTACAGTCTATACAATCTCTATTAAGCTTACAAAAACTGTAATGGAGGGTGTTCCTAAATAATCTATCATTTATATCCAATCAATCAGACTCTTGTTATACAGAGATGTCATTAGAGCTAAAGGAAATTGCATGATCAAGTTGTAACATGTGTAATCAGCTTACGAAATATCAAAATCCAGTGGTTGACCGAATGTTCCTTCAGCCACCCAGAGCTGACATATCACTATTGGGCTGAGTTATCCTCTAATGGTATTTTTGTAGGAGCCAAGCTGTCATGTATTTTCACTGGTCCTGTTATCAGGCAGTCACCAGTTTATTTATAAAGTCTGGAAGATTTGTTTTATTTTCTCACTAGTAAGACAAAACTGGATTCTTAGAATAAGTCCTTTTTTTTTTTTTTAAATATGACTAACACATCCTTTCCAATTTCCAGGCTTGGTCTGAGGCACTCATAAGTCTGGAATGAACATGTACAGTATATATCACCTGATTACACACCCCAGGCCAGACAGACGGCCATTATCCTGTATAAAGGAAACACGCACCTTTCAGCATCGGTCTCAAGGACTTCACAAGATAGCTTTCAGTGTGTTGTATGGCTTATTTTGTTGGGTCTTCAAGGCTTGGAAACAAGCGAGAGGTGACATCATATTCCTGTCTGGATGTCTACAGCACCCAGTAGCTTGGAGGAATTTCACAGTATTGGCCTGTTGAGGAAAATGCCTGAGAGATGGAGTCACTGGTAAAGGAAATAACCTTCCAGTAGAGAAAATATATTTTTCTTTTCTTAGTTAGGAATGAAAGGTGCCTTGATCCATAGGAGAAATGTGACATTAACAAGACAAAACTGATAAATCATTAGCAGAAGCTCAGACAGAACTCATACTGGCACTTCAGAAGGCATTCAAGTGAACCTGTCATAGAAAGCTGCAGTTGCGGATGTTATGAAAATACTAGTTGACTGGCTGTTATCCTAGCCCACCGTCTCTAACCACTTGCCTACTGGGCACTTTTACCCCCTTCCTGTCCAGGCCAATTTTCATCTTTCAGCGCTGTCACACTTTGAATGACAATTGCGCAGTCATGCAATGCTGTACCCAAACAACGTTTTTATCATTTTTTTCACACAAATAAAGCTTTCTTTTGCTGGTATTTAATCACCACTGTTTTTTTTGTTTTTTTTGCTAAACAAAAGAAAAAACACAGAAAAACAAAAAAGGTTTTCATAGTTTGTTATAAAATTTTGCAAACAGGTAATTTTTCTCTTTCACTGATGTGCGCTGATGAGGCTGCACTGATGGGCACTGATGAGGTGGCACCGATGGGCATTGATGGATACCGATAGGCTGCAGTGATGGGCACTGATGAGGCGACACTGATGGGCATTGATAGGCACTGATAGGCTGCATTAATTGGGCACTGATGAAGCAGCACTGGTGGGCACTGATGAGGAGGCACTGATGAGGCTGCACTGATAGGCGGCACTGATGGGCACTGATGGGTGGCACTGATGGGCACTGATAGGCGGCACTGATGGGCACTGATGAGGAGGCACTTATGAGGCTGCACTAATAGGTGGCACTGATGGGCACTGATAGGCAGCACTGATGGGCACTGATACCCTGTTTCCCCGAAAATAAGACCTAGCGTGATTGTCAGTGATGGCTGCAATATAAGCCCTACCCCCCAATAAGCCCTACCTTGTTTCCCCGAAAATAAGCCCTTCCCTGAAAATAAGACCTACAAGGACTTTAACTAGGGCTTATTTGGGGGGTAGGGCTTATATTGCAGCCATCACCGACAATCACGCTAGGTCTTATTTTCGGGGAAACAGGGTAGGTGGCACTGATGAGCACTGGTAAGTGGCACTGATGGGCACTGGTAGGCAGCACTGATAGGTGACTCTGATGAGGAGGCACTGATGGGTCCTGATTGGCAGCACTGGTGGGCACAGATTGGCAGCACTGGTGGGCACTGTTGGGACTGCACTGATAATTAGGACACTGATAATCAGTGCTCTGATAATCAGTGTACATGTCCCTTTTACAGAAGCCGGTTATCGGTTCTCTTCTCCCTTCCTCATGCTGTCAGCATGAGGAAAGGAAAGCCAATAATCGTATCTGTTTTCATCATGATCAGCTGTGATTGGACACAGCTGATCACGTGGTAAAGAGCCGCTGATTGGCTCTCTACCTCAATCTGTAATCAGCAGGGTCCGGAGAATACTGTGATCATAGAGCGCGCTGCCTGCATGCTGCAGTGGGTGCCTGCGATTACGGGAGGCTGTCATATGACAGCCTCCCAGGACTTTTTTGAATAGATTGCTCTGATTAATATTTGTTAGAGATGGCCGCGGCTGGCGATTTAAAAGCATTTTAATAGTGTATTAAAATTGAGAGTTATTTGTTATCATATTGCTTTTTGTTATTTGCTGTTTGGGGTCATAATTGACTTCCTGTGGATGATATTCTGTGTAAGGGGACAGCGTTTTATAATTATTCATCAGTGGTGCTTTTTAGCCCGCTTGTCTCCCTCCTGTGGTTAGGATGTGAATTACTTATGAGTTAACGATGGGTGCAATTATTGCCCCTCTGTTGAATATTCATTACTATTTAAGGCAGGTGTATGACAATACGCAAGCGAAAGGGAGCTACGTCACCCACAGCCATCTCCTTATGCTGATTCCATGTGGTTTTATGTGACAGAATGCTTGTTGGCTGGTTGGAAGTGCCTTTTATATAAGTGTGATTCTTTTTATTTTATTAAATATATGCTAGCAAAGAGCACTAGATATTTCCTGTTTTATTTGCATATACTGGGACACTGATGACCTTATGCTGCAATCCCCTGCATATGAGCTGATATGGTGATCCATGTGCTTTTCACTTTGAAGAAGTTTATCGCTACTCTCCAGGATTTTGCCCTTATGGGAAAGCCTTTGTGACCCTTTGTTACTTTGGGGTCCTACTGTTGAGGTGAGTGGCATAGAGTGTCTTATGGTGGAGGATATACTTTTGGCATGGAATTTCAGTCTTCATTGATGCACATTGTCGCTTCATTTGGAATCCTGATTTTACCTTTTCATGAACTTCTTATATTAAAAAAAAGAATATATCCTTCAATAGAAGATTATGAACCGGTGGATGAACTTTTTTTTATTTCTAAAGAGACATAGCATGTCTCTTCTGCATTTAAAAGCTGCCTGCTCACATTTTTTTTTTATTTCTGGCAGATCAACAGATATTTTTCTGTATTTGCAGGGTCTTTGAAGGGATAAAACGCAGTGAGATGTATATACAGTATATTGCAGGGATTTACTACATACTGTATGTATGTATGTATGTATATATATATTTTTTGCCCTAACATAACCTTTAATACTTTGAGTCACTGACCTTAAACAAGTATGCAGACCAGAAAAGTCAGAGAATAGTCAGAAAGCCACAATTTGGCAACACATAGCCCTTAGCAATCTACTGAGAGTGTTTTATATGAGATGTTTAGAAACTGGGACTGCATCCTAAACATTTTAGGGGGGTTGTTGCCAGGGCTTTTTTTCAGCGGGAACGCGGGGGAACGCAGGGGAACGCGGGGGAACGCAGTTCCAGCACCTCCAGCACTGAATGTATGTACTGTTGATGCTTGCTGCTGGGGTATCTATTATCGCTGGTGTGGATCTGTTTTGGGGTGGGTGTCTATTGTTGCTGGGTAAGTCTACTGTTGCTGGTGGGGGGGTCCTATCTTGTTGGGGGGGTCAATTGATGCTGGGTGAGATCTACTGTTGAGGGAGAGGTCTATTGTTGCTGGCTGCTGGAGAGTCTATTGATGCTGGCTGCTGAGAAATCTGTTATTTCTGCTAGGGGTCTATTGTTGCTGGGGTGGTATTTTGTTGTGGGGGGTCTATTGTTGATGTGAGAAAGTCTTTTGTTGTGTGAGGGTTCCATTATTGCTGGGGGGGAACTCTTTTGTTGTGTCAGGGGTCCATTGTTGCTGGGTGGAAAGTCTTTTGTTGTGTGGGGGATCTATTGTTTCTGGGGGATCTATTGTTGCTGCAGAAGGTCTATTGTTTCTGGGGTGGAGTCTATTATTGCTGGGGTGGGGTCTATTGTTGCTCATTGCAAGGAATGTTTTAATATCTTTCTTGTTTTCATTACCGAATGAATAACAGCACTCTTCTTGGACTTTATTTTGAATTCACAATTAAAAACATCACATAGTGGGGTACATCCAGACAAGGGAATATTGATGTGTTTCGCACTAAACAGCACCTATTGTTGGCACACCCCAATCACCCCATGCGCATTAGCATTATCGATCTGTTTGCCAGCAGGAAGATAGGAAAGATCTCACTCTTACCAGCTCTGCCTCTGTCCTTACGCACATCTCTTTCACTGTGGCGGTAGGGAGGCCATATATATATATGCAATAGGCTGCGCACACCTAGGGTAACCACTGGTTAAAAATAAGTGTTGTTTAGCGTGAAACACATCAAATTTCCCTTGTTTGGCTGTACCCCTCTGTGTGATGTTTTTAATTCTTTATACACAAGAAAGTCCAAGAAGAGTTCAGATATTCTGTGCATTGTTGTTTATTGAAGTACGGCTGACGGGCCAAGCTAGTACCTTAGAAAGATTTGCACTTGCTTTTTGGAATCATCACCTGCAGCGGCATGTATTCATGCTATATTGTATTTTTCTCAATGTATGGAAGATGTTCTCTGATTGGACAAGGTAAAAATCATGACATCCCCTCCCAACTTATCTACTTTGTCCAGTCAGACAAACCCACAGGTTCAGTCAGAAATACCCACAGATGGAATATGCATATTTAGACCAACCTGGACCAATGTACCTATGCACTAAATCCATACCTGGAGTTCAGCTTTAAAGCTCTACTCCAGTAAAATTGCCCAGAAGTTGTAAAAATAAAAAGAAAGGAAAGTTTGTGCCCAAACTAGAGTTTAACAAGAGCCTGCATATGTAAAGCAAATAAGCTAATATGACATTTCCTCTCTTGCAAAGAAGATATGGAATACCCACCTGTCCTGTTGCCCGTGACCTGTGATGTCAATCCATGCATTAGTGAAGAAAAGGCAGTTGAAGATCCCACAAAATCCAACATCCCTGGTAGTATCAAATCTCTGATTTCCTGCTGTACTCAGTGGTTCAATCCCCTGACCCATACATTACTAATGTGTCCCATAGAATGTAGGGGCCTATAGGAGAAACCAAACTGCACAATGGGAGACCAGGAAATTGGCACTCCCAGAAGTGTCAAATTCTGCAAAATTTTCAGACAGTGCTTTCTTTTCTCTACTGCATGGGTCAGTGTCACGGACAGCAGGAGAGGTAAATGTTCCAATATTCCATGTTTTCTTGGCAGGGAGCCATGTATTTTGAACAGAGATTTTGGCAACAGTTGCTTTGAGCCAAATATCTCTTGTAGCAAATCCAGGTTACTATATTACTCTCCTTTGCTCTGTTTTGCGGTTCCTTCTGTCATTATATACTGTGTTCATTATTTGATGGTGAAAAGCCTAGATATGCACATCCTGCTCCAGTCATTTGTTATCATATTCTCTGTTGTGTATCCTATATGCGCTAGTGTACAGAACAAAGAATGTTATAATTTAGCATTGAAAAAAATGACCTTTTGAAAAATGTTGATTTTAGGATGATGAATGGAAATAATTCTGAGTCTGGACATTTATTGTTGCAATATCATTTCATCTACTGAAAACTTCATGCCTTGTTCTAGGGAGAAGTTCCTGCAGATGGAAATAAAAGTTTTATGTTGGCCAGATGGAAATTAATTTTATGCCTGGAAATAGTTTTCGTATAAACATCCAACGTTCTACTTGTTTCCTAAGATGTGTCTGGAATTTAATTGCCCAAATGTTGTAGTTGTAGTGAAAATATGAGAGCAGAGCATGTTAGACTCGGCTGTAATAAATGTTCATATTAGCGATGAGAAATATTCAGTCTTGTATTAATCTGCACTTATCACAACATTCATGCTGCAATGTTTTTATCTCATAGTTTATCTCAAAGTCAAGGCAACCACTAAAGTATGCTTTTTTACAACACTTCAAAATTGTGTTAATTCTCACTTATATTCATCTTAGTTTGTAATTGCTGCCTGGAAAAATTATAACACATATAAAATAGATATTTTTTTAGATAACATTTCAGCGTATGGCACTGGGCTCCCCTATTTGACTGGACCCCCCCAACATTCACATGAGTTGTGATGCCCAGAGATGCACCTAAAAGCCACAGGACCTTGGTGTAAAATATTTGTAGAGACCCATCATATTTCCTACAAAAACCTTTATTGGTTCTGTTCAGTATAATAAATTCTAATTGATTTTTAAAGCAGGGCTCCAGCCCCTCCTCCAAAAATTTCATGTCAGCAGCAACAAATACTGTAGCTGCTGACTCTTAATATTAGGACACTTACCTGTCCAGGGATATCACGATGTCCACACCCTGTGGCTTCAGAACCAGTTCCCTACTGTGCATACGCAAAGCGTGCATCGCTTTCTGAATGGCCCGGCAGCAGTGGAAGGAGGAGGGGGGCCGAAATTTGTCGAACTGTCAAAAACAGGTACCCGCTCCCCCCTCCCCCCTCCCCCCTGAAAGGTGCCAAATGTGGCAGTGGAGGGGGGGAGGAAGCAAACAAGAGGAGCTTCCCTTTTGGGCAGTGCTTCGCTTTAAGTAAGGCTAGTAGAGGTTAAGATAACACATAACAGTGTGGATTATGGTGTACGATAGCTTTTGTTTTTGGCTGTAGAGTCCTCCACCCCTGCCGATGTTACTCGCCGTGGTTTCTCATCTCTCACATTCCTGCACAGAGCCCAGGACTGCTGTACATGCTTTCAGGATGCCAAGTCACTTCCGGGTTCAGAGCTGTCATTCCTCGGCTTCCATGCCCAGGTAAGCAGCTAATCAGGCACAATCTGTGTCTCCTTAAAGAGGATTAATAACCTGCCCATGTTTTCACATAGGGATTTAGGTCAACTGCTTCCTCAACTCCTCTTCAAGCTATCCCTGGCCCTGGACAGAATGAAATGAAGAATACATGTACAAAACGATGATCGCCTTGTCAGAAACCATGAATCAGACTGAGACAGAAGTACAGTTAAATCACTTGTTTAATAATAATTAAAAAAAAGTAAAGAGGGTAAATGTAGTCAAAACATAGCCAAAGTCCAAGAACCAGAACGGATAGTCAGACAAGCCAAAGGGTCAGGGAGACAGAAAGGAGAGTAGTAGAACAGCAAGCAGGATCTGGAGCCAGAAGGAATGTCAGCCAAGCAGCCAAGCTTTAACAGGAACACAGGAGTGCGTCTCTACAGATGTGACCAAGGCGAAGGCAGAGATCATCTGGACTGGACGGCTTAAGTAGGCAGGACTGATGAGCAGAATGTCATCAACAGGTGTGTCACTGTGGAGAGATAGGAGCTGGCAATTAACCGACAGCTGAGCTTTGCGAAGGAAGGGCTGGGCCCAGCCCTGACAGTACCCCCTCCTCAATGACCCCTCCCCCTTGGAGGATCACCAGCCTTGAGGGGAAAACTTCTATGATATTCACGGAGGAGGACAGGGGCATGTACGTCCGAGGATGAGACCCAAGAGCATTCCTCCAGACCGTACCCTTTCCAATGCACCAAGTACTGTATGCGCCCACAGTACATATGGACAATGGACTGTAGTTCATACTCCTCATAGTTTTCAACCTGTAGTGGGTGAGAACAAGGCCATCAGGTGGTAAAGCTGTTGCAGACCAAAGGTTTTAATACATTTGAGATACACATATTAGAAAGAAACTCTAATGCTTAAGCCACTGGATTAATTCTGTGAAGAATATGGAAAGGCCCAACAAACCAAGTTGTGAACTTCAGAGAGGGAACACGAAGTCGGAGGTTGCGAGATGACAGCCAGACCCTGTCCCCAACCTGGTAGGAAGGTGCAGGCAGACTTCTGTGGTCAGCATGGAGTCTGTACCTATCATTAGCATGTCGCAAAGCCTCCTGGACTTGTGCCCAAGTGGAACGAAGACCACGGAGATGCTCCTCCAACGCAGAAATACTCTGCGGAACAAATTAGTCAGGCAACATGGAAGGTTGGAAACCATAGTTTGCCATAAATGGGGACAATCAGGACGCAGAATTCAAGGCAATATTTTGAGCAAACTCCGTCCACGGTAAGAGGTCTGACCAGTTGTTATGATGGTCAGAAATATAGCAACGTAGGAATTGCTCCAAGGACTGATTGGCTCGTTCTGTGGCCCCTTTAAACTGCGGGTGATACGCAGAGGAGAAAGCAAGCTGAATTCCCAACTGTGCACAAAAGGCTCGCCAGAACAGGGACAAAAAATGACTAAAAAAATGACTATCAAACTGACTATCCCTGTCTGAGACAATCACCTTGGGTAGCCCATGTAAGCGAAAGATCTCACAAGCAAAAATGGAAGCCAGTTCCTTAGAAGTGGGCAACTTCTTAAGTGGAATACAATGGGACAACCACCATAAGGATAACTCTGTTGGCCTGGGAGTTTGGTAACTCCACAATGAAATCCATAGACAGGTGGGTCCAGGGTCTCTCTCCATTGGGTATGGGTTGTAGGAGGCCCACTAAAAGGTGTCGTGGAGTCTTACTCTGAGCACACACGGAACAGGCAGCTATGAAGACGGTTACATTAGGACGTAGACTAGGCCACCAGAATTGTTGGGAAATGGCCCAAAAGAGTTGATTCTTCCCAGGGTGGCCAGCAGCCTTGGGAGAATGGTAAGTCTGGGGGGCACGGCAGAACGGAGACTCTCTGGGAGAAAGCAGCGGTTACAAGGTTTCTCAGGAGGAGCATGGACCTGAGCAGCAAGAATTTTGTCACCCAAAGGAGAAGTGAGACTGGTGTGAACCGCAGCCAGAATACGATCAGGAGAAAAAACAGGAACCGGAACGGCCTCCATCTTGGAAGTGGAGGAAAATTGTTGTGACAAAGCATTAGCCCTTACATTCTTAGTGCCAGGTAAGAATGAGACAATGTAATTGAAACTAGACAAGAAAAGAGCCCATCGCGCTCTTATGGGAGAAAGGCGTTTAGCCTCAGACAATGTGAGATTCTTATGGTTAGTAAGAATGAGAACCGGCACAGTGGTACCTTCGAGGAGATGTCTCCATTCTTTCAGGGCTAAAATGATTGCAAAAAACTCTGTCACCAATCTCGTAATTGCACTCCACAGGTGACAATTTCTTGGAAAAGTAGCCACAAGGATGCATAGTGCTCTTAGAGGTAGGACGTTGAGACAGAAGTGCACAAACTCCAGTCTCAGAAGCATCAACCTCAAGGATAAAAGGTAACGTAGTATCAGGATGTGCCAACACAGGAGCAGAAACAAAGGCAGCCTTAAGACTCTCAAAGGACTTAATGGACTCCGGAGACCAACTCTGTGGGTTACCATCCTTTCTGGTCATATCAGTTCGGGGCTTGACCAGAGACGAGAAGTTACGAATAAACTTCCAATAATAGTTGGCAAAGCCAAGAAAACGCTGCAGAGGACATAAACCCACGGGTCGGGGGCCACTGTAGGACTGCTGAAAGTTTCTCTGAGTCCATGGAAAAACCAGCAGTGGAAATGACATAACCCAAGAATTGAACCTTTTCACAATGGAATTCGCACTTCTCCAATTTACAATAGAGATTGTTCTCTCTTAGTTTCTGAAGCACACAACAGACATCTGTGTGGTGGCTCTCCAGAGACTTGGAGAATATGAGGATATCTTCGAGATAAACCACCACACATAACTGCAACAAATCTCGGAGGACATCATTATTAAATTCCCGGAAAACTGCCGGGGCATTACAAAGGCCAAAAGGCATTACGAGGTACTCATAATGGCTTTAAACGCAGTTTTCCACTCGTCATCCTCCTTAATCCTCATGAGATTGTATGCCCCTCTCAAATCAAGCTTCGTGAAAACCGTTGCTCCCTTAAGGCAGTCAAATAACTCTTTTTCTTCACAAAGAAGAAACCAGCACCAGCAGGAGACGAGGATTTGCGGATGAAACCTTGAGAAAGTGCATCTGCAACATACTCTCCCATGGCCTTATCCTCCAAGACTGACAAAGGGTAAACCCTGCCACGAGGGGGTATGGCACCAGGTTGAAGATCAATTGCGCAATCATACGACTGGTGTGGAGGCAAACTACCCGCTTGACCTTTGTCAAAGACATTGCTAAAATCGCGGTACTCCTACGGGTAGGGAGGAGAGTGAAGAGGTGCACAGGACCTTGGCTACCTTCTGGAAGCATGTCTTCCTGCATTGTAGTGACCAGGAGAGAACCTCAGTACGAAGCCAATCAAAAGAGGGGTTGTACCTCTGTAACCAAGGATAACCAATAACCAGCGGAAACTTAGGTGACAAAATAACTTGGAATTGGAGCTGGCAATTAACTGACAGCTGAGTGGCCAGCTTTGAGAAGGAAGGGCTAAGCCCAGCCCTGACACATCCTCCTGCAGCCAGTCAGTCCATATGTGTTGATTTATTACAGTTATTTATATGTAACACTGGGCATTGTTTACCCACAAAATGGCAGTGTCTACTATTTAGCCTAATCATAGTTCTAACACAAGTGCCCAGAGCAGTCTGGGAGATGTGGTCTGAAGGAGGATCCTAAACACAGTGAAGCTGGGGTCACAACTAAAAAGCCCATAAGCACCAGAGAGGGGAAGGGATGAAATAAAAACTAAAGCCTGGGAAGAAGCTGGGCAGTTAAAGAGAGACACACCAACCTGGAACAACCTGGAAGGTGTGTTAGCCGTACTATGTTGTGTTAAACCAGGCCAGGCTGAACTGCAACCAATGAGGCTTTACAAGAGCTGAGGGTGGAATGTTGAGCTGAGCACTGAGCTGTAGAAATAACCAGAGGTGGAGCATCCATCCAGAAGTGCTGTTTAGCCACACTCAGCTTGATCGCTGTTGCTGCATCGCTACTGAAGCCCCCCCCCCCCCCCGAACTGACAACTCTTTGTCACATGAGGGCTGCCACAGAGGGATCTGGTGAGAGGGTCTTTGAGCCACACAACAACTAACACTTAACTCCTGTTTTCAACTCAAGCCCAAGGGAAGGCCATTATCCTTTATTGACACCTCTGCCATTAGAGGCCAAACACACTTGCGGTCATTTTCAATTTAGCAGTAGCAGCAGCTAATAGTGCCAGAAACAGCCACCAAAGCTGCCATTACTCCAGACTGCTGACTTTGATTACAGCTTGTGCACAACTACTTGCTGCATAATACCCTAACGTTAGCTCCTCCCAAGCCTCTCTCTACATTGCATTCCACCTTTCTTTGAACATGTTTACTTTCACCTAGCTGCCTTAAAGGGGCATACCTACTGATTGAGTATAACGAAAAGCATGATTTTGATACCAATTTTTTTTCCACTGTACGACAAAGTAAAACATTTATGTTTCTGCGTTTAACTGGAGGGGGGTGGTAGCGGTTGTAGTGGAGGGGGGGTGGTAGCGGTGGCACTGGAGGGGGGTGGTAGCAGTTGTACTGGCGGGGGTGGTAGCGGTTGTACTGGAGGGGGGGTGGTAGCGGTGGTACTGGAGGGGGGGTGGTAGCGGTTATACTGGAGGGGGGGTGGTAGTGGTTGTACTGAATGGGGGGTGGTAACAGTGGTACTGGTGGGGAGGTGGTAGCGGTTGTACTGGAGGGGGGTGGTAGCGGTCGTACTCGAGGGAGGGTTGCTGCGGTGGTACTTGAGGGGGTGGTAGCGGTGGTACTGGAGGGAAGGTGGTAGCAGTGGTACTCGAGGGAGGGTTCCTGCGGTAGTACTTGAGGGGGTGGCTATGGTGGTACTTGAAGGGGGGTGGTAGTGGTGGTACTGGAGGGGGGGTGGTTGCGGTGGTACTGGAGGGGGGTGAAGGCGGTGGTACTGGAGGGGGGTGGTAGCGGTTGTACTGGAGAAGGGATGGTGGCAGTGGTATTCGAGGGGGGGTGGCAGCAGTGGCAGCGGTGGTTCCATCCTCGCCCACCACCACCTCTGCCTCTTACTGTTTCCACCCCCCCACCACTGATCTCATCCCTATCCCCCCCATCATCACATCTGTTGTAGTGGTGATGGATGGGGGGATAGGGATGAGATCTGCGGTGGTGGGGGGGGGATGGGATCAGTAAGAGGCAGAGGTGGTGGAGGTTGGGATTGATTGCAGTGCAAAATGTAATTTGACTTACCACTAATCAATCGATTCCCCCTCAGAAATGATCCTTCACTGTGCCTCCTCAGGAATGCCTTGCCTCATGGGTGGACCGTAGACGGGACAGCAGGTACTCCACGCAGTCGCAGAGGGGAGAGCTCCTCACCCGCTTTCATTCAATTGGTCTGCTGACTTTTTTTCAGTGTCCGACCCACCTCCCTACATTCTCTCTGTCTCTGGATAGGCGGGGGCAGGGCGGTCCACACACACACACAGTCTCTCAGCTCTGCGCTGCTTCTGCCTTATCTCCCCTCAGTGGGAGAAAAGCCCCCCTCCCCACGACATGGAACGAACCATCGCCAACACATGAGGAATCATCACACACTCACACTGGACAGTCAGGTGGGCCCCTCACACTGACGAGCAGGCAATCGGCGGGCCCCCCTGAAGTGGCGAAGAACTACAGGGCCCAGTCGCAAGTGCGACTGTTGCGACCCTGATAATTCCGCCACTGTCATCGAAACATTGCACTGTTTTTTGTGTGGCAATGTTAAAGGGCCCCAACTATGCCAGCAGAAGTTTACATCAAAGAACTGTTAAGATCTTGTTGCATATCTGCGGGCAGAACTGGGTTGCTGGTATCATATTAAATGCACAGGCCTAAGCCTCTCTTGTCTGAGAGCCCTCAAGTGAACTAGTCTGCTGCACCTATTGTTAGCCCTCCACTGTCACTTGAGGCTTAATATCTTAGTCAGTGAGCTATTGTTCATACCATTGGTACTGCACCAGTGACAGAAATTCCCACAGAATTTCTGCATGTTTTCATGGACAGCACAAATCAGAAATGTTCTCCTTTCAGTTTTCAGAAGCTGGAAAACATTAAAGTAGAAGCTAAGAGCTCCACCTTTTGGCTGCATATGAAAATACTAACTATCAGTATTTAAGATTTTAAAGTAATCTGATTAGCATTAAAAAAAACACTTTATATTTTTTTAAATACACTCAATGAATAAAGGATAAGGGTTTAAGGAAGGTCAAGAAGAGGAGGCGAGAGGCTGAACTATGTCCAGTAGTAAAATAGTGGTGTGGGAGGAACCATTGAGCGCTTTGGGGAACCCAGGAGATGAACACTCCTGGAGTTTTCAGCTTCAGAAAAAAACATTACTCTTTAATTTGGTGGTGTTTCATGGCAGGAGAGGTAGGTACAACCTTACTTCCAAAAAAGTTGGGACGCTGTGTAAAATTATTCTGAAACTGTTTGACCCTTTTTAGACGCAGCTTGGTGAACCTCTGTCCATCAATACTTCTGTGACTCTCTAAGATGCCCTTTTTGTACCCAATCATGGTACTGACCTGTTGCCAATTAATCTAAGTAGTTGCAAAATGTTCTTCCAGCTCTTCCTTGTTAGTACCATTTACTTTTCCAGCTTTTTGTTGCCCTGTCCCAACTTTTTTTTAAACATGTTGCTGCCATCAATTTCAAAAATGGTACATTTTCTCAGTTTAAACATTTGATTTTTTTTTCTATTTTCTAGTGGAAATAAAATATGTGTTTATGAGAATTGCAAACCATTGCATTCTGTTTTTATGTGGATTTTACACACGTCCCAACATTTTTGGAATTGGGGCTGCCGGGAAAACACAATGGCTCCATGGGAGGGATACCCTGTCAACACTGTTTGTATTGATGGGGGAATCAAGTGATTTTTTTTTCCTGCAACCTGTGGTTGTAGGAAAGAAAATTGCTCTGTCTATGGCTGGCCTAAAGCAGGTCATTGACAGTTCGAGCCGACCAAGTTTTTGAGCTAGGTATGGGCAGACGGAATGTACCCAAGTTGATCGATCAATCAACTTGGGTACAACCAGCCTGCCAGATTGTACATGTGATTATTGCTAGAGGCTGTTATAACCGCTAGCAATAATCACTGTGTTCTCCCAGCGGTGGATGCCCCCCCTCCCCCGCCACAATGGCTCAGCGGAAGGAAGTGCCCTGTCAACACTGTCTGTGATGATGGGGGAATCGGGCGATCTTCACCTCACTTGTGGTGCAGTCATGTTCTGTAACATGGAAGCTACCGCATGATGCATGTGTTGGTGCAGTGCACTGACATTAATTTTCAATGGCACCTTAATGCATCTCCACAAGGCGTGTGTGCTGCAATGCACTGTAGTAAAATATAATGCACAGTGTCTTATCAGTGCAGTGACTAATTTGCTGACCTTCAAAAGAAAATGCAACCTATACCATTTTTTTATGCACTTAAGGGCATTGCAGTCCTAAGGAATGGTGCCCTGCCTTTGAAAATCTTATAAACAGTTGATTGATTCTAATGAGTCTATATTTCCCTTTTGAAATCATGTCTAAGAGAATAAATGATGCCTGTTATTAAGAATGGGTCGAAACCCCCCCTGTTCGGTTTGTAGCAGAACTCCTGAACAGGGGAAATCGCAAATCCCATTTAAGTCTAAGCTGATGATTGTTAAGGACGCTGCGGCCGGCTTCCCGGCCCCACTCCTTAACAACCGTTGGGGTAAACACACTGTAAATTTGTGTGTTCGTGCAAACGGCCAAACGGGCAACTGTTCTGCCTGAACTGATGCTTGGGTTATTACCTTTATTACCAAAAAAAGGCTTTTCTCTGTCCCTCCCCTGGTAACCCCTGGTAAGCTTTAAATTATTATTTCTTTTTTTTTACGAGATTGGGTTGCTAGTAACAGTCTCAGCCACCAAAAGGGAAGATCAGGGTACCCCTTTTAATCAGTTTTATATTTTGAGACTTCCTGAACTGACTTGGGTGGTCCTCAATAGGAACAATGACTCTTCTTCCATAGCCAATCTCCACAGCAAAGGCATAACCAATCTCCCCAAACATGCTCCAAAGATGCTACAAGCAGGATTTGTTTTCACTGCACCGCAAGCACACTGCCCCCATGTAAAAGCCTTCATTGGCGAGACCCACTTTTATGTTAGAGTATAATTACAACCACACGTTTGAGCATCTAAGAGCCATTTAAATCCTATGGAACTGCAAATGCCTGCATAGTATTTCTGTTCCTGGAGATCTCTAGATATTTAGGTTATTAGAATCTAAACTGTAAAGTGATAACTTTCCGATATGCTTAATGCAATGGAACGGTTTGTATCAAACATCATTCCTAGAACTACAACTCCTAAATAATATCATACTGATCTTCGCCGTTTTGATCCAAAATATGCCCTAGATTCTTTGCTATCTCCTGTTTATATGCCCTAGATTCTTTGCTAGCTCCTGTTTCAGTAAGGCTTGCTGTGAGTACAAATTAACTTTTCTTTTTTAAATATTATTAATATAGTTACACCAGCAGAGGGAAGTATTGCACAACATTTGTTAATTGTACAGTTTTACCACTAGAGGGGGTGCTGCACAAGCTAATATGGAATCATTTGCTCTTGGAAAGCAAAATTAGGTGCAAGATTGTTTCATAAAGATTTATAAAGGTAAAACCCGGCCAGGCAACAGCACAGTGCTTGAAATAGAAAAGTGTTACTTTAGCATTTCAGAACAATGAATATGTATAATAATAATAATACAAATAATAATAATCATATAGATCAGGGTGAACTTTTAGCAGTAAAAGCAGTGGCGGCTGATGCTCAAAATTTTTTGGGGGGGGCGCAAAAAAAAATTTGAAAAAAAATCATCAATTGCAGCCACTGTGCCATCAAACACAGCCAGTGTGCCATCAAATGCTGCCACTGTGCCATCAAACGTAGCCACTGTGCCCATCAAACACTGTCACTGTGCCCATCAATTGCAGCCACTGTGCCATCAATTGCAGCCACTGTGCCATCAATTGCAGCCACTGTGCCCATCAAACGCTGCCACTGTGCCCATCAAACGCTGCCACTGTGCCATCAAACGATGCCACTGTGCCCATAAAACGCTGCCACTGTGCCCATCAAACGCTCCCACTGTGCCATCAAATGCTGCCACTGTGCCCATCAAATGCTGCCACTGTGCCCATCAAACGCAGCCATTGTGCCAAACGCTGCCAGTGTGCCCATCAAACGCTGCCAGTGTGACCATCAAATGATGCCAGTGTGCCCATCATATACTGCCAGTGTGCCAATTAAATCCTGCCAGTGTGCCCTTGAATGTCCCCAGTGTGACCCCCGCCCACTCGCTGTCTGCCTGGCACTTACCCTGTCTTGGTGGGGCAGTGGGTGACGGCGACGAGCGGGGTCTTTCGTGCATCTCCTGCTGTCCTCATCTCCCGTCCTCTCCACCTGATCGTCCTGACCTGGCGTCCAATAGCGGCTTCTGCTGTTTCAGCCAATCAGGTTACAGGTAACAGACCCGAGCACCTGCTTGGCGGAGAGGCGGTTCAGTGTTAGGAAAGCGAATATTCATTCGCTTTTCTAACACAGCTGAGTGAACTGAGGTCACCTTTTTTGACGCCTATTAGAGCCTATGGCTCTAATCAGGTGCTTTAAAAACACCCCCTGCCGCTGTAATTCAGGCACCAGGCGCCCAAAAAGGGACCGGGCGCCTGAAAAGGGTGGCACCAGGTGGCAGCGGCGGCCATAGATAGATTCATGCAATGCAATGCATGAATCTATCTATTGGTGATAGAGGGGGTGGCAGGAGAGAGGGGGCGGCGTGCGCCCTTTAGGATCCACCACCACTGAGTAAAAGGGAATGATATGAAAAATGAAAATGTTGAGACTGATTAGTAGATTTACAATGTAATTCAGAGAGCATATTACAGGCAGAAATCCTTGTTTGTGGTCACTCACAGGAATACAGGTAGCCTGACAGGTCCTGCTGTCCCTCCTAATACTAATAGTCTTAATAACTGAATAACTTGACTGAATCCCATGCTTGCAATAATCACATTGCAGCTACGAGAGCCACCAGGTTATACTCTGGTGTGCTGGTGCAAAAAAATGGACATAACTTGGTGATAAATAGCGAGTACTCGGAATGGTCCGGTGTGGTAAGTGTGGTCCCCCAAGGATTTATCCTGGGACCAATTCTGTTTAATGTATTCATAAATGATATAGAGGTTGGTATAAATCGCTCAATCTTAGTGTTTACGGATGATACAAAGATAAGCTGGGAAATAACTTCAGCGCAGGATGTGGAAACCTTACAAGAAGACCTAAATAAAATAACGGGGTGGGCAACTACATGGCAAATGAGGTTTAATGTTGAAAAATGTAAGGTAATGTATTTGGGTGCTAAAAATGCAAACGCAAGGGGGACGGCGTGGCCGAGATGTGAGCCGGAGAAGACGTGTGCTGCCAGAGCTCCTTGCAGACATCCATGTAAAATACCCTGTTCCTGCACTTCTTCTCAGCCGAAAGGACACCTCTTTAACTCACCCTGAGTACTGGACCCTCCGTGGACCGCAATCATGTCTGCAAAAGGCTGGGGTAAGGCTCTGAAAGACCCGAAACAGCAGCGCTCTGGAAGGGGGCGGGCTGCGGATTCACTGGGCCCCATCTTGCCTAATACCTCCAGAACACAGCGTGGACGGGAGACGCAGCCGAGCCCAGTGAAAACGTATGCAGCCATGGCGTCTCCTGCCCCTGCTTCCGAACAGGACATGCCTTTATCCCCTAACCTACTGGAGGCAGCCCCGGACGCTATCACTAAACCCATCCTAGAGGCCATAGAGGGTTTCAAGACCATGCTGATGGTGCGGGGGGAACACATGGCGTCTGAATGCACGCTGATCCGCCAGGCTGCACAGATAGCAGATTTACAATCTGTGGTGAGTTCCCTGGTCCTTAAAGTGGACAATGCTGAAAATAGGCAAAGACGCAATAATATCCACGTGGTGGGCCTCCCGGAGGGTGCTGAGGGCTCCCGTCCTGCCACATTTGCTGAATCATTATTTAAGAACCTGCTAGGCCTACCTGACATGCCTCCCACATACGTGGTGGAAAGGACCCACAGGTCGTCGCCCTGAGGCTGCACATACGCGGCCATTTTTGGTGCGGTTCTTGAACTTTCGGGACAGAGATATGATACTGGCGGAGGCTCAGAAACACCCAGAACTGCCTTATGAAACCACCAAAATGATGTTTTTCCCAGATTTCTCAGCTGAGGTCCAGAAACGCCGCAGATCCTTCAATGAGGTGAGACGCTGGCTGAGAGAAAAGGATATAAAATATAGTATGCTACGAGTTCCTTACAAAGGTACGGTTCGATTCTTTGACACCCCTATGGAGGCCAATGATTGGATCGATGGGCTGTGAGTCAAAAAGCTAACAGCGGTTAGAGACAGACTCCAGCGGTTGGAGTCTGTTTCTCCCTTTTGTTTTTCTTTTTCTTTACTGCAGGTGCGGGACTGTTTCTGTTTTTTTTTCCATTCATCTTTTCGTCTGTTTTTGGGAGGTGGGGGGGTGGTCCTCTCTCTCCCCTATTCAGGATCGGGGAGGCTGGGTGATGATGCCCCTGCACAAGGTATCAGCTAGTTATTGTTTACTCCCAGCACATCCTGCACCTTAACAGTCCTCACGTGCTTTTTTCTGTTGAACTCGAATGTTTCCTGACGGACAGAATGGTCCTACCTCTCTCATATTAAGGGGAATGCAATGATTCTGCTCTGAAGGCACAGAGCAAAAAAGGCACGGACAATGATGTCTTCCAGACTGACGGACTCATGATTTTTCTCTTTTTTTGCTTTTTTTCTGTTTTGTTATGACCCCTTTTTTTATGGTCACATTTTCTCACTGTTTAGAGAACAAGCTGGGTGTATAGTTTTTTTTGGTTTCTTAACACTGCAGCAGAGGGTTACATGGGACTTGGGAACTTTTTTTGACGAATGTGCAATATTCCATATTGGGTCTCTGGTGACGTGTACCAAAGTATACGTCCAAATACGGGGATCTCTTGGTCACACATGCTAAAGCTTATGGTATATGGTGATTTATATGTTTTGCTAATATATGACTATGGCAGGGTAAGTCGTTAATGTGGTATCTTGGAACGTCAGAGGCTTAAACGACAAGTTCCGCCGAGCCTTGATGTTCCAATACTTGAAACCGGTCAAACCACAGGTGGTGTTCTTACAGGAGACACACTTGGATGTGAACAGAGTATTGTCCTTGCGCAGATCATGGATCCAGCGTGCATTTCATGCCACATACTCCACGTACGCCAGAGGAGTTGCTATCCTAATCAGCAAGGCGGCACCCTGTACCATTCATCAGGTCATAACGGACCCTGGTGGTTGGTTCCTAATTGTCGTGGCTGATCTGTATACGCATAAAATGGTGCTGGTGAACCTGTTCACTATGTTCCTCCCCCATTTCAGATTCAGGTGCTGTATGATCTGCTCTGTAAGTTGGCTCCTTTCATGCATCTCCCCCTATTGATAGCAGGCGACTTCAAGGCCATCTTGTGTACCGCCTTGGATTCGTCCAACGCGTCCAGGGCGGCATCAGTGGATTTAGCTGCCTGGGCAGACATGGCTTCTTTGACAGAGCTGTGGAGGTGGACAAATCCAACCACCAGGAGTTTCTCCTATTAATAAAAAACTCACAGATCGCCCTCACGGATAAATCTGGCATTTGCCAATGATCCCATGCTACAGTTAGCACGGGGCGCAAATTATCTTGCTGGAGGCCTCTCAGATCATACACCCTTATCTGTGCAACTTGGTCTGCCCTCGCGGCTTGGGGGTGGAGTGTGGAGATTAAACCCGGGCTGTTTGGAGGTAGAGTCAGTGTCCGCACCACACTTCTCTGGTTACTGGGAGGACAATCTTGAATCGGCTGATCTCCCTGTTGTGTGGGATGCCTTCAAGGCATGTATGCAGGGACAATATATATCAGCCATCAAACAGGCACGTAAAATATTCAATATTAAAACCAAGAAACTACAGGATGAGGAAAGGGCGCGCGAATTAGCTCATGCAAATAACCAATCAGACATCACCTACTTAGCGCTATTGGATGCTCGCCGTCTTTTGGCGCTGCACTTTACAGAGCTAACACATACTTCCTGGACAAGGAGGGCTGAGTCCATCTTTGAACAGGGTGATAAAAACTGGAAGTTACTGGCCATTCTAGTAGCAGAACAAAGAATGCAAACAAACATACCTTGTATTAAAAATGACCAAGGTATTCTTCTTACGGACCCAACTGATATTCTGGATATGTTCGTAGAATACTACAAGGCACTCTATGCTCCTATCCCTGCTTACAATGCACAAGAATTGGAGACACTGTTGTCCTCCTTAGATATCCCTGTACTATCGGAAACAGATAGGAACGATTTGGAGGCTGAGATAACAGAGAAGGAGATTGAAGTGGCAATCGGAACCTTCCCTCCACACAAATCTCCAGGCCCCAATGGGTTGTGTATAGAGTGGTACAGATCACATCTGGAGGCCCTGGTTCCACGGCTTAGGTCTCTTTTTCTTTTTTGTTTAGAAAAAAAGATTCTCCCAGACTCGCTATTGGAGGCCCAGGTTATCCTTCTGACCAAACCGGGTAAGGACCGGTTAACCTGCTCCTCCTATAGACCGATAGCACTTTTGAATCAGGATCTTAAAATCTTGACAAAGATGCATGGACACCATTGCACTATTGTGCTCAATGCCTTATGTTATTTTATCCTTGTGAGTACCTGTATCCACATTTTGTAATAAATTATCTTACTCTCTACACTTAGATTGGCGCCTGTGCTTTTTTCACACCTGATATAAGGGGACACCAGTTATTTTTATTAATTCTAATGTAATGATAGCATGATACATACTACTGTTCACTGTTCACTGTTGCTTTGTTTGCCTCTGTACTATCAGTCAGACATTACGGAGGGTGTTCTATCAGAATACCGCTACCCATCAGAAAATGCAGCGGAAGTGACGTTGCAAACAAAATTGCTTATTGCGCATGCGCTGTGCGTTCCAACATAGTCGCTATGCATTTCAATAGGTTTTCTAATGTGACAGAACACGAAGGCAGCAGCGGACATCCTCTTACACCCAGGCAAGTCCTGAATTTGACAGTTATTTTAGCAGTTAACTCACCTTATATACTGAAATAGACTATTTCACTGTGACAGAGTGAAATATTCTATTTCAGTATATAATCAGTTTGCTGCTGAGCAGTGTGGGGTGTTCCAATATGGCCATTGCCACCTTCTGCCTGCTTGCTTGGGTTTAATAAGATGTTCGCTGCTTCGTGTTCTGTCAGATTAGAAAACCTATTGGAACGCATTGCAGCCATGTTGGAATGTATGGCGCATGCGCAGTAAGCATTTTTATGCTCAGAATGTCACTTTCGTTACATTTTCTGATGGATAGCAGTATTCTGACAGGACACCGGTCATGACTTGTGGTACAGAAGCACGCATAAACAAGGGAATACTGGTTTCTTGCATGTGTGACAGGCTGTCAGTGACTCACACATAGTGTTGAAAGTATGCCCCCTGACTTTTTTTTACTGCACCCCTGGGTGAGATAGACTAAATCCAGCCCTGGTATCTATAAACTTATATTTAATGTTATATGCTGGCTGTAGTAGTCCCTCTCCTCCCAATTACTCTAAATAGATTACTGGCTAATTTCCCAGGAAAGGGAAACCCACGCTTCCATTTACTGAAGGTTCTGGTTGCCTTATTTACCTACAGGTTTAGCAAAATATTCTGTATGGGGAGTAAAGGGGTAGTAATGATGGTTTCACAGTGCCAACATCCAAATATAAGCATACAAACGAGAAGAATTCCCCTTGGGTAGGACTTTAGCAGCACTTGAGTAGGAATCACAATCAATCAAATAGAAAAATAATCATATATTTATTTAGAAAATACAAAGATAAAAACAAACAATCAGATGCCTATACATATCATTAATGAATAATGTGATATTGCAATATCACACTATTCATTAATGATATGTATAGGCATCTGATTGTTTGTACTTACTTTATAGAATTTTCTATATCCTATCTACCCCTGAGGAAGGAGTATCTCTTGTAGACTCCAAAATGCGTCGGGTGAAGGATTCAATTCAATTACCATCCATTTCAACTACTTGCGATATCAGTTATGGTTGATATGTACACTCCATGATACATGTTTTTATCTTTGTATTTTCTAAATAAATATATGATTTTTTTTTTTCTATTTAATTTATTTTGATTCCTACTGCCGCTAAAGTCCTACCCAAGAGGAATTCTTCTCTTTTGAATATTCTGTATGGGGAGGGCCATTTCTCATAACCTCCCCACCACCACCCCCCAAAAGAGGGCTACACTAGCATTAACATTTCTTTGATGACCCTTTCCTCATCTTTTAAGTTGAAAGCTGACATCTAGTTATAATTTTTTGCAGTTTCATTAGTCCAGCTTACTAATGTAAGTATAGATATTCCATAGCTAGTCAATTTCTGTAGAAGAGGAGAATAAATGTAGTAGCCAGGGCTTTTTTTCAGCAGGAACTAGGGGGAACTCAGTTCCACCACCTCTGGCTCAGGTCTTCTGCTCCCTGCTCACCGCTATCACTTGGTAACACTGAAGTCCAGCTTCTGCGTTTACAAGTGATAGCTTATCTCCCAGTAGCTCCCACAGGTCAGATCTCCAGCATAGATCCCACTGAGTGCCGGACAGGGACAAGGAAGATACAGAACAGGTGCCCAGGGTTTAGTGCAGTCATGGGCATGAGAGGGTACGTGGTAGGCTGCACCCTCTGTGGTCTCCATTTTTTTCCCTGGTGACCAGTTGTTGATGCTCCTACTGCATAATCTCCCTTGCAAGTGACTGTAGTATAGTATAGTATGCTGGGAGGTACTACAGCCGGATAGGTGTTTCAGCTTAATATTGCAACAAAGGTAAGACACATGACAGATGGTGGAGCTTTTAAGAAGGGCAAGAAGATAAGGGCAATGGAGGGAAGGGGTTGTATGCAGAGGGAAGAGCTACTATTTGATGCCATTTGGCAGGTATGTGTGTGTCGCGGGCATGGTTGAGTTCCTGCACCTATTCTGTAAGAAAAAAAGTCCTGGTAGTAGCCACTGCTAAAAAACTCTTCCTAACTCACCAGAGCTTGCTTTCACATGACACCCCCCTACCCCCCACCCCCCCGCAGCACCCCCTTGCTTGAATAGAGACTGGTAATCCAGCACTGCAATGCAGGCCTGCCACCAGTGATTCTTGTTGCTGCCCCTTCTAATGACATCAATATGCAACTGTAGTCTTTAGGAGCCTGAGAGAACCTGACACTGGACAGCCAAAGGCAAGGGCCCAGGTCACAGAGGCAGTGTCGGCACCTGAAAAAAGACCCCCCTATTCTTCAGTAAGGAAGAGAGAAGACTTGGAACTCTGTTAGACCATAAATTTAGAAAGTAAAGCGTATCACAGTCGGCAAGTTCTAAACACGCAGGTCTACTGGAACTGACGTGTTTACACAAATTCACTACTAAATGTTCAATTCACAAAAATATTTTAAAAGGTGCAACTGTCTGTTACAGTGGTTCTAAAGTCTAGCTGTTTTTATCTTAATGTATCCCTTGCATTTAAGCATTTAATTACATTTGTGCAAAACAAAAAAAAACTTTTAACCAATGAGAAAATTAAGTTGCTCTTTACATTTTCTTTTTGCTTTTTTATTTGTTCCTTTATTCATTAGTGTTTTGGTAAGAGAATTTTTCATTGTTTAGTTCTTTAATCTAAAATATGACACACATAGAAAGGAATTAATTACCCCTTCTCTAGAGAGACCACATCCTGCTCTGCATCACTCTGCATCACGGAAATTCTCTCGAAGTAATTTCTTTTTAAATCATTATTGTAATTAGTGACATTTTTATGTATTTATATACTTTTAATCATTATTTCTGTTGTTGGTACTTCACTTCCTAATGTTTACTCATCCATAACAAATACCTGCAGGAATCTTTTGAGTATGGAAATTGGACATCTGTGGCACAGCAAGAGTTTCCATCAGAATTGTCTACATGGGTGAAGCGCAGGGAGGATTGAGAAGTACAGTAACCAAGAGCAGCCTACTACTTTACTACAGGGGCAATCTATGCAAATTCAATTTTCATGTTTCAAGGGGAGTTGGGGCAGGGTTGGATATCTCTCTGGCTCTTTACAGTTTTCTGGGGCCCTGACGTAAGGACCCCCTCTACCACATATACACATGGTACAGCCATAACTAGCAAAGCTATCATTTCAGTCTGATTGTACAATCTATGAATACCCTTCTTTAGATTTACCAACAACTATGTTGTGCAAAGGTCTACCTAAACAATCCACACAGTTAATATCAAAACCTCATTCTCCACAAGTATTGGTATAGGTAAAAGAGATTAGTATAAGTATGACCCTGGTGGTATGGATGTGTCATTGCCATCATCCCATATGCCTATGTAGAAAAATTATAATACCTCTTAAGGGATTTTTAAGGCAATGAATTTTAAATTTTAGATTTAGGTAAAAGTAACTTTATTTAAATCGTTCAGAGTAAAATTGTACAAAATTATACAAGAAAGACAATTACATCAAAAATTACATATTCACATAAAAACATGAATCTGCATATACATTGAGTGATAGTGATAAGAAAATACTAAAGAGGAGAGAAGTGATGTATCACACTACCCAATACAGTCACCATAGATGACTACCATGGTAAATAAGATTATACAATACAAATTGTAATATGCGTTGCCAACTTTTGGAAGCAAAGCACTTGGCTATTTGCTAATCTTATCTGTGAAAGCTAGTCTGAAAAGTAATATGTAGCTTTGACTGGACTGGGCACTTTTTAATCCTGCCAAGCAATGCAGAGAATAAACAGCAGCAGTACTTTTTTCTCTTCTTTGTTTTGATGGAGAAAGGAGACTGAACTGAACTTTTGACTGGTTGCAAGCCAAGGGGAAGGACCCCCTCTAGCAACACGCAGGATAACTTCCTGTTGGCCACTGGGGGGCAAACAAAGGTGCCTTATTGGCTGGGCATGCTGGGAGGATTCTGATAAGCTGCTAAATGTGCACGGGCTAGAGATGTGGGGTGTTGTGCCAGAATATCAGGTTGGGGTGGTCAGTGAGCCCAGGTACAAAGCTTGTAGAGCTTGCAGGCTGCTTTGTGAAAGCGGCAAGAACTGGCTCAAGGAGAGAGAAGCGGGGACTGCTGTGGCCTGGGCTGTGTTTTACCAAGCCCAGAGCAGGACTTTATTACAGGCTATAGTGGTAAGCTTCGTTATGCTGCCAGGGACTGCTTGCTATTGCCTCCAAGATTTCCTTTACTATTTTCTGCTGTGCTGAGAGCTGCTGGCTTTAGTTAGGGAAGAGAGATGGTATTACTGTTCCAGGGTGTTCCAGTGGTACCCTGAAGGAAGCTGTACACTGTCACAGTACTTACAGAGAAGTGCTTAAGTGTTTTACAATGTAACTGAGCAGGGCGAACAGCCCACTTCTAAGCTTGGGGTGCCCCCTAATGCTGATTCTTGCATCATCACGGCCCCCGCCTAGTTCCGCGGCATAAGCAAATGTGAAGGGTCCCAGCTTAGGGCAAAGTAGGCCCCACCCACAAGAGGCTTCCTTTGGGGCACACAGAGAAAAGGAGGAGTCGAGAGCACCGGCGGGGGACTTCAAAAGAGGAGGTATGGGGCCGCTCTGTGCAATACCATGGTAATACCAGGTAAGTATAACATTTTTTTTTTTTAAATAAATAGTTTACAACTACTTTAATGTTTATAGCCATTATATATTGTCAAAATTATAAATTAGAGCTGCTATATTTTGTAATATTTATTTTAATTGGGTGACATATACCAATTTTTATCAGGTTGCTGTTAGTAACAACACGGATTGTTATATATATATATCTTTATTCCTATAGTGGATAGCAACAGGTTAGCCCCTTCTTAACTCAAATTATTGTTGTTTGATTTATGGGTATATACCATACCTTGACTTTATTGTATATCCCATGCCTTGGCTCTATTATATATACCATGCAGTGGCGTTGCTAGGGGGTGGCCACTGGGGCTTTAGCCCCGAATCTGGGGCCCATAGCCCCAAGTCTCTTACCTAGGGTTGGCTCTGGGCTCCATCTGCTCAGCTGGTGGCCGGGGAGGAACATGAATAAGTAATGTTATCGGGCAGAAGTTCATATCTATATTCAGCAGTTTGGACAATTTAATCATTATCCTGACGTCCACTTCTATACCAATCTGCCGAACAATGTAATTGTTGGGAACCGCAGCACAAGGATTACTCCACTGGGACTATTTGATGATTTTCGGGCTCAGGCAGAGTAATCCTTGTGCTGCGGTTTCTGAGAATCAGATAAACGATATATTATATATATTTTATATATATATTTTATATATATATCTATATATCTATATCTATATAGATATATCTATATATATATCTATATATATATATCTATATATATATATATATATATATATAGATATATATATATATAGATATATATATATATATCTATATATATATATCTATATATATATATATATATATATATATATATATATATATATATATATATATATATATATATATATATATATATGTATACTGTTGAATAAAAGGATCCTATGAGTGTACAGAATACAGGACTAGTCATATTGCTGACTGTTTATGTAGAGGAACCAGGCCCCAATACTGGCAGGACATGGGAGATATATATATATATATATATATATATATATATATATATATATATATATATATATATATATACACACATGTATGCCCGCCCAAGCGTATGACTTTCTTTACTGCTATGGTGGGCTCTAGTCCCAGATCCTTTGTAGACGTAGTAACACCCCGGATCCCATGTCCTGGCAGTATTGGGGCCTGGTTCCTCTACATAACCAGTCAGCAATATGAATAGTCCTGTATTCTGTACGCTCATAGGATCCTCTTATTTTACAGTATAGACAGATTACACAGAATGTCACATATACAGTGTATACAGTATATGTTATAAAGACATACAGTATTTAGTGTAAATTCTCAATCACACAAATATCTTTAGAAGATACAAAATTCTTAGAGAAATCACAATGTACAGGAAATGCGGATTTCATTAGTACTAGCTTTGTGACTCATGTGCATATTATCAGAACTTGCCTCATCTCATCTGATTGGTTGAATCTAATTATTCAAAAAGCTCGCTATTCCTGGTGGTCAGCTATGTACTCTCAGAAGAGATGACCTAATGCACAGCTGAGTATGTGAGACCTTTGAACTCTGCGGTATGGAGAAGAAGATAAAATAAGTTGAGAATCCAGTTTCTTTTTTGTGAAAACAGTGAGAAAACAAAAATGTTAATCTGAAGACCAAAAAATGAACATACAACTGCATTTCAGATAAACATACTCAAAAGATACACAGCTAGAATTGTACATTTCTAATTGTACTAAGAAAGGCCCAGTGCTATGAAGCATGAATAAGAATAGGGCTGACATGACACAGTGGAAGGGGAACCAGGCAGCGTAGCATTACATTTTTGAAGATATAGGAAAGGAGAGGTACTCCTGAAGAGACAGGGTGAGGAGAAGGAGCACAGGAGATTAGACTGCAGTGAGGGGTTGGGCTGTAACAGTCTGGAAGTCATCAGATTAACATCCCTCCCTCCCTGGTGGCAAGTTAAGAGGAGCTTTTGTTGGGTCTTCTGGTGACAAGGTCGGCGCTTAAAGGTCCTTAAATCTTTTGTTTTGGATAAAAGTGGGGACCCATCTGTTGGTATGATGTCCGATGGCTGATTGTAGGCCAAAAATAGTGACCAGGTACTGGTAGACCTGTAAAGTGTCTGAGGGAATGTCCCTGAGGTGGTGTCTTGCGGCTGGGGGCATATACAGTATATTAAACAAAATTGTGCCGCAGGCACAATACGGGTTGGTTTAAGGCTTCATGGACTTACAACAATTTATGAATGTAATCTGTTATTTATTGGTCATTTATTGTTATTTATTGTTATGTTGTCTAAATAAAAGGTCTATCATGGCCATTTAACTCCATCTTGAGTTATTTTTTTTATTTCAGTCAAGTGGGAGTGGAGCTTTGGGGTATGCTAATGTTTTGGGGGAGGGGGGTTACCTCTGAACTACCCTAGCCATGTGTCTTAAATCACATTTTTCCCAAAATGTCATCTGAAAGTCAGCTTCAGCTTCAACTTACGTTGTAGCTACGGGGGGCTAATAAGGGTGCAGCTCTCCTAGGCCTGAAAACTTATAAGGCCATTTGTGAGTATACATGCAAAAATAGTGACCAGCAATTTAGATTTCTCTATTTTTTTAAAACTGATCAATATGTAGCAGATGTTTACGCGCCTTTGTGTACAGTCACATTGAAAACAACGGGCTGCATTTAGATCACAACAAAGAAAAAACTCCGGAAAACTTATGCTATGTAGACACGATCGGACAATTCCGACAACAAAACCGTGGATTTTTTTCCGAGGGATGTTGGCTCAAACTTGTATCGCATATACACGGTCACACTAATGTTGTCAGAAATTCCAAACGTCAAGAACACGGTGACGTACAACACGTACAACGAACCGAGAAAAATGAAGTTCAATAGCAAGTGCGGATCTTCTGCTTGATTCCGAGCATGCATGACTTTTGTGCGTCGGAATTGTGTACACACGCTCGGAATTTCCGACAACAAGCTCACATCGAACATTTGTTGTCGGAAAATCCTATCGTGTGTACGGCCCATTAGTGTTTTCAGGCAGCAGTGTGCAAGAGGCCCAAGGGCAATAAGTGCTGCTACATCCCTTACTAGCCAAGTACTATACAGTATTTCTAAAGCATGTCTTTCACATTCTTCCTCTTCATGGGAATCCTCTAGTACAGTATTTTTTCAGCCATTTAATTTCTGAGACAACTTAGAAACATTTGTGATTTGGGACATGGTGATGGGGATTGTTGGCTACCCCAAAGCACCCTCCTCATGTTGAGGGCATGTGGCCTGGTACAGTTCAGGAGGGGGGGGCGCTCTCTCGTCCCCCCCTCTTTTCCTGCAGCCTGCCAGGTTGCGTGCACGGATAAGGGTCTGGTATGGATTTTTGGGGGGACGCCCACGCCATTTTTTTTTTTTTTGGCGCGGGGCTCCCCTTAATATCCATACGAGACCTGAAGGGCCTGGTATGGTATTTGGGGGGACCACCACGCAATTTTTTTTTAAATTTTGGTTAAGGGTTCCCCTTAATATTCATACCAGACCCAAAGGGAGTTTCAATGACTCATTTATCTTTATTGCTGGGACCAACAATTCATTGTAGCTGCGAGTAGTTTTAAATGACTTTTTTTCCTTTAGAAATGTAATTTTGCTCTCAGACTGTTCTAAACACGGGAAACATGCGCCAGTTTACAGGCATACTATAGACACCCCCCAGGTATGGTATTGTTTCACTTTAAGCATTATTAAAATCACTGCTCCCGAAAAACCGGCCGTTTTTAAAACTTTTTTTGCATTGATCCATGTCCCCTGGGGAAGGACCCAGGTCCCCAAACACTTTTTATGACAATAACTTGCATATAAGCCTTTAAAATTAGCACTTTTGATTATTCATGTTCATGTCCCATAGACTTTAACGGTGTTCGCACGTTCGAACAAATTTTTTGCATGTTCTGCTGCGAACTGAACCAGGGGGTGTTCGGCTCATCCCTATTACAGAGCCATTAAGTAGTGGATGTGAATAGATTCTTTTTTGAAAGTAGGGATATTGTTTAGTAACCCTTTAATTAGCAGATCTCTGCAGAGTGGAGTAATCCTGTTCTGACATATTGGTGCCATAAACCTGGATTATGATAAAAACTGTGATACAAGATTCCACCAGAAGATGGCAGGTTAATTCTAGCATCATGGCTCCTGGTAATAGGAAAACAGAGATGCTGTTAAGGTTTTTGAATTTCTATCTATACTAATAAATACATACAGTATAACTGTCATTTGAAGTAGAACCACTAAAGTCCTACCTTTCTACACCTTATAATGCCATGTCAAGAGTTTTTACAACAAACTGTATCATCATATTTAACCAATCGCGTGTTTCGAATAAGAAATTTCTCCATGGTTCTAGTGGGAAAATTCTTAGATGTATAGAAAAAATGTGCCAGGCCAGTACATGGGTTAGTTACATATTCATAATAATAACTGCCTATTTGACGCTATCTCATTTATATTTTGAAAAGTGAGTATAGAAGCAACAGATTTAGATTTGGGAAGTTCCTGCTTGGGTAGCTGCCCCAGAACAGGTGTCCCTATTGGAAGGTTTCCCCTTTATCTCTGCTTCTGGGGATTTTCCTTCAATTTCTTTCTCAGTGACAATGGTCACTCGTACTAAAAGAGGGATGAACCTCCCCAGTGGAGACAATGACAGCAATAAAAACTTGAGATGGTCTAACCCTTACCTTCTACCCAAAAATAAAGAAAGATGTTTTGCTTAGAAATACACTTTAAGAAAATAGTATACAGGAAGACATACTGAAAAATAGATTTTGGATTTACATGCACTTGAAGGCAATGTTCTAGGGGTTAAATATCGGGTCAAGATTAACTAGTTGCCAACCAGCCATCGCAGTTGTACTGGGGCAGGTTGGCACGGCTGCGCGATCACCGTCATTGTACATTGCCCGCTTTAATGCCCCGTACACACGGTCGGATTTTCCGATGGAAAATGTCCGATCGGAGCGTGTTGTCGGAAATTCCGACCGTGTGTGGGCTCCATCGGACATTTTCGATCGGATTTTCCGACACACAAAGTTGGAGAGCAGGAGATAAAGTTTTCCGACAACAAATTCCGATCGTGTGTACACAAATCCGACGGACAAAGTGCCACGCATGCTCAGAATAAATAAAGAGATGAAAGCTATTGGCCACTGCCCCGTTTATAGTCCCGACGTACGTGTTTTACGTCACCGCGTTTAGAACGATCGGATTTTCCGACAACTTTGTGCGACCGTGTGTAGACAAAACAAGTTTGAGCCAACATCCGTCGGAAAAAAATCCTAGGATTTTGTTGTCAGAATGTCCGAACAAAGTCCGACCGTGTGTACGCCCTATAAGAAGCTATAGGGGGCGCGCGCGCCCGTGGTGCGATGCCGGAGCCAATGCGCATGGCCGGCAGCCATGATGACCGCCTGCCACCCGCGATGACTGCCGGCCACTCACAGTCGATCCTCAGAGAGCCAGAACGGGGATCTGTCAATGTAAACAGACAGATCCCTGTTCTGACAGGGGAGTAGAGAGAGAGATCTGCTGTTCCTAGTGATCAGGAACAGCGATCTCTCTCCTCCTCTAGTCAGTACACTCCCCCCACAGCTAGAAACACCTCCCTAGGGAACACTTAACCCCTTGATCGCCCCCTAGTGTTAACCCCTTCCCTGCCAGTGACATTTATAAAGTAATCAGTGGCTATTTTTAGCTCTGATCGCTGTATAAATGTCAATGGTCCCAAAAAAGTGTCAAAAGTGTCCGATCTGTCTGCCATAATGTCGCAGTCCTGCTAAAAATCGCATATAACTGGCATTAATAGTAAAAAAAAAAATAATAATAAAAAAAATTTGCCATAAATCTATCCCCTATTTTGTAGATGCTATAACTTTTACACAAACCAATCAATATCCGCTTACTGCAATTTTTTTTTACCAAAAATATATAGAATAATACATATTAGCCTAAACTGATGAAGAAATTTGTTTTCTTTTTTTATTTATTTTTTGGATATTTATTATAGCAAAAAGTAAAAAATATAGTTTTTTTTTTCAAAATTGTCTGCCTTTTTTTGTTTATTGCACAAAAAATAAAAACTGCAGAGGTGATCAAATACCACCAAAAGAAAGCTCTATTTGTTGGGAAAAAAGGACATAAATTGTGTTTGGATACAATGTCGCACAACCGCGCAATTGTCAGTTAAGCGAAGCAGTGCCGTATTGCAAAAAATGGCCTGGTCATTAGGGTAGCAAATCCTTACAGTCCTTAAAATAATTGTTTTTTGAGTGGTTAAAATAAAATGTTGTGGAAGTTGTTTAAAGTGTGGGGGGGGGGATTTAAATGACATGCTTCAGATGATATTGTATGGCTTCAATGTTGGAGGGATATATTCAAGGTTGATGAAAGATAGGATTAAAATGTAACTAAAGGCAAAATTTTGAAGAGGAATAAGAACAGCTGTCGTTTTTTTTTGGGTCTGTGCGCCCCTGTAAATTAATTGTCCTCTTTACCATTATCATTGAAAGTGAAAGCAAAAGAAACCCCCAAATTTTGGGTTGACACCAGAACAGTAATAGAGAGGAAATCTCTAAGGGGGGCATGATTCTGATGACCCTGGTGACACCCCGAAATTCCATCACTGTGAAGGGATTTTCTCTTACTTCCTGTTTTGGCTACGGGACAGGAAGAAAAGAGAAATCTCCCCTATAGGACACAGATGGCTAAAAAAAAAACAACAGTGATTATAACTCTCCCTTACTCTATCCAAAATGTAAAAAATTGCCTTTAGTTACACTTTAAGACCCCTTTCATACTGGGGCGGTGCTGGTGTTACCGCTGTTATGGCGGTGCTTTTCGGTCGCTAGCGGGGCGCTTTTTACCCCTGCTAGCTGTCGAATAAAGCGTTAATAGCGCCTGTGTTGTGCCGCTGCCAAAGCGCTTTGCAGGTGCTTAGGCAGCACTGCCCATTTATTTCAATGGGCAGGGGCAGTGGAGGAGCGGTGTGTATACCACTCCAGCATTGCCCCAAAGATGCTGCTTGCAGGACTTTTTTTCCTGTCCTGCAAGCGCACCGCAGCTGGGGTGATAGGACTGCTATTTTTAGAGCTAAAACGCCTGAAAAGCGCCCAATTGTGAAAGGGGTCATAGTATGGCTGGAGGCAGTGCCAGGACAAGCTCATTCAAAGCCCAGGGTGAACATGCCAAACTGCGGCCCCCCCCCCCCCCAAGATGTATGAGCCTTACATGTCAGCAAAAATCCCCCCACAAAAACACTGAGCACCAATCTGCATGCTTACCCCCTAAGCATAAATTCCCCCTCCTCCAAGTACAAATCCGCCTCCCTGCTGAAATCCCTCCTATCAGCACAAATTTTTGCCCCCCCATCTCCCAATTCCCCCCCAGCTCAAAGATTCACCCCTCAGCACAAATTCTCTACCCCAAAAACTTCCCCAACTAGTACACATCTTCTTCCCATGTTCCCACTTCAAATCCGCCCTCCCAGCACAATTTCCCTCCAAATTCCCTCCCCCTAGCACAAATTGTTTTCCCCCCATCCCCCCTCCCAACACAAATCCCACTAAATCACCACTCTTAGCACCCCCCCAAATTTCCCCTCCTAGAACAATACTTACCCACTGCCACACCAAATTCCCCCTTCCAACACAAATCCCTTTCCCCTCCAATCTCTTTGTGGCACCTCCCACCTCACGTGATACCACAGTGCCCAGGCAGCCACCCCTCCTGCTCATCTCTAGTCCCGGCCCTGACTGGAAGCAGTTAAGTGTTAGAAACAGTTTTTCACTTATGAATAGTAAATTAATATTTACTATTTAATCTAGATTTTGGCATCCAAAAATCCACAGCTTAGAATTTTCAGTGTGGGCAGAGCCAGGGTACCCAATGTACAGAAGCAGTTTATGAAGATGTGACAGTTGTTATACTTAGAAGGAGCTAGTTACAGAGTAACAAGGATGCTCGCAGAGCACAGTAGTTAGTACTGCTATAATCCGTGGCGGAACTACCAGGATTGCAACAGTCGCACTTGCGACCGGGCCCTGGCATTCCGCCACTGTACGGTACCCCAATGGGGTTGCTAGTCGCATGGCTCTGAGCTGAGAATGTCTCTCTCATACAGCTCAGAGCCTGCATTGACAGTTCTCTCTCCTGCTCCGTCCTCTCTCGCACGGGATGGGAGAGGAGACACAGCCGATCTGCTCCTTCTCCCCCTCCCCTCTCCTGTGTGTGCTCTGTGGGAAGTATGAGCTTATTAGCTTTACACTTGACTTCCTGCAGAGCACACACAAGAGGAGAGCGATGGGGCGGAGAAGGAGCAGATCGGCTGTGTCTCCTCTCCGATCCTGTGCGAGAGAGGACAGAGAATGAGAAAGAACTATCAATGCCTGTATGAGAGAGGCACTCTCCGCTCAGAGCCGTGCTGAGAAGGCAGACAGCATTGAGCAATGATAATGGGCACTGATAGGTGGGATTGATGAGCACTGATAAGCTGCACTGATAAGCACTGATAGGTGGCATTGATGGGCAGTGATGGGCATTGATGAGCACTGATAGGTGGCATTGACAGGCACTGATGAGTGGCACTGATGGGCATTGATGAGCACTGATAGGCAGAAATCATAGGCTGCACTGTTGGACACTGATAAACGGCACTGATGGGCACTGATGAGCACCAATAGGCAGAACTCATGGGCAGCATTGATGAGCACTGATAAGTAGTACAGATAGGCAGCACTGATGGGCATTGAGCACTGATAGGTAGCACTGATTATCAGTGTAAACAATTTTTGACATTCTTGACGGTTAACGGCTCTCCTTTCCTCACACAGACACAGCGTGCGAGGAAAGGGCTGCGGATAACCGACAAGTGTGCTCACATGTGATCAGCTGGTAAAGGGCCGCTGTGATTGCATTGGATGCACGTCCCAGGGGGCACACGGGAGGCAGGGTTCTGGGAAGATGTCCATAAACACTCTCCTAAAATTGGAAGCCCGGGGCTCGGATGGAGGGGGGGGGGGGCAGGGGGCCATCATGGTTTCTTGCACTGGTGCCATTAAGGTTCTAATTACACCTCTGGCTATAATCACTGATGACAATAGGTGCAGAACTCGATTTGCTGTAAATCGTCATGATAACACATATGATAGTGTAGCGCCCCCTTGATCCCCGGCATCAGAGAGGGCTGACATTTCATGTCAGGGTTCAAGTTGCTTGGCATAGCGAGTTGTGGACAGTGTAGAAAAATGTGAACAGAAGAAAGTTTGCTCATACAACACAAATTGGGAGAGAGAGGAGTAGGGCACAGGACACCCTAGAACAAGTAGGCAGGCAGACTAGTAGACTCCTCAAACAAAAAATAGAAAGGTAGACAGCAGTAGAGGTAAAAGCCTTTAACACTTTGGCACCAGACACATATTTGCAGCCGCTTAGCGGTTGGACCTTAACAGCGAATGGCCACATATATGTGGCCCTGTTCTCCCAGCACAATAACTAGCAGGGATCAGTAAGCTCAGATCGGTGCAGCCACTCAGTACTTAACAGACCTCTGGTAGTGCTGGGATGATGGGGGGGAGGGGGTGGTTGTAGCCACCCTGGGAACAATGTTGTAATGTAGGATGGAAGCACATTAGCAGTGCCAAGGGGTGCTTTGATGCATTATGACAGGTAAGCTGCAGAGCAGTGCTATCATAAGGTAGCTGCTGCTTGCAGAGTTAACTGGTGCTCTCCATGCTGCCCCGCAAGGCAAACTAGTGTTACCCATATAATACCTGCTCCTCATCATGGGAAAATGGTCGCTGCATGCCATGCAGCCCTCAGCATGCTCCCTGCGTAGTTCTGCACTTTTTATTTAAACTTGACTGAAAGCAAATTTAACCACACCTGGATGTGATTATGGCATTTAACTTGTTTTTTTGTTTTTTCTCCATTGCAGTAGCAAACTCTAGACACTAGTGGGCCATTCTAGCAGCAGAACTGAAAGAAAAAGTGTGCAGAGTCTGGTGAGAGGAGTGACAAGACTCTCCAGCCCCACTAACATGCAGAGCCCTGCACCCTGTGTGATGCATACTCATAAGACCTGCAGTATATGCATTTTGTTGTACATTTTATACTTCTGACTTTTGCTGTCTGTACGCAGGGCTATATATGACAAACTCCTGACCCCTGAATTCTCATGTGAATAGTAATTATTGTGGCAGGGTGAGCCTGTCCCACTGTTTTAAAATGGCGGTCGGGGCCAGGGTTTCTTGAAAGCAAGCGCACTAATGATACACCCACCCAAGGAAGTCATTGTGTGAAGGGAGCTGTCAGAGGTGCTGGTATGCATCATACTGTCCAGATCAGGACAGACCAAGGCCCAAGCCTAAGAGAGGGTCCAGGAGGGATAGAGCAGCCAGGGAGCTGCGAGAAAAGATGCAGAGCTGAGGTACAGCGTCTGTGCATGAACATGGGATGTGTTTGTTGGTCAGAAGCACCTAAGAGGTACTTTGTCAGGTCACCTGAGGCCAGGTGGGGTCAGGAGTGCACCGCTAAGGTAGTAGACCCTATGGCTGACTGCTGCAGATGGAACTCTGGGTGGTTCAAGAAAGCAGGCCCACTGGAATACCAACATGAATCCCACTGGGAGCTAGAGCATAAGATTCCCCAGGGCGTGGAGTCTAAGAGCCAGCAGGTGTTCACTAGAGCCTCTAGTGGTGAGGATGGACTGCACTGCAACTGGCTCCAGGTCGCGGCCCCCAGGGTCTTCCAGCTCACACTCATGGTAGGCTACTGGAGGATAGAGGAAGCAGCAGTCTAGGACAACAAGGGATAGTCAGAAGATAAGCCAAAGACCGGGGCAACTAGCAGACAAGGATAGACAAAGAACACGCCAAAGGTCGGGGTAACAAGCAGGCAGGGATAGTCACAGAACAAGCCAAGATGGGTAAACTGAAACAGACGTAGAGCACACGGCAAGAAGCATACAGAAAGCCAAACACACAATATTCATTGGTCAAGGCAGGCTTGGAGAGCACAATGTTAAATAGTGTATCCTGTAGAGGCTAGGGTGGAGCCACGCTGAGGGAAGATTACTTAATCATGTAGGTGTGAGAGTGCAGGCCCTAAGGCTGATACACCGACCAGAGGTAAGCAGACAGACAAGGCATGAAGGAATTACTTTAGATTCATGACAGTACCCCCCCCCCCCTTACGAAGCCTCCCCCTCCCCTGCTTGGGACTAGGCTTGGAGGGGAACTTCAATTGGAACTTCCTCAAAAGACGAGGCGCGAAGGTTTCAGATGCAGGAATCAAAGACCTCTCCTCAGGACCAAAACCTTTCCAATCCTTGAGAAATTGAAGAACACCTTTACAGAAGTGAGAATCCAAAATTTGACTAACCTCATACTCCTGAGCATCCTCAGAGACTGGAGCCAGAGTAGGGAGAGGACGGGAGAACTTATTGAGAATGAAAGGTTTCAGAAGGGATACATGAAGGGAGTTTGAGATCCCCATTCTTTTATCGATCTGGAGTTTAAAACAAACAGGATTCAGCTTTGAAATTATATTGTAAGGACCAATGAATCTCGGGGCAAATTTCAGAGAAGGTACCCGGAGTCTGTTTCCAGACTTTGTCTCCTGGCTGTAGAGGGGGCGGCTTACACCTGCGACGGTCAGCAAAATCCTTGAATTTGTTGGCAGCTGTATGGAAGGATTCATGAACTACAACCTACATGGAATTTAATGATTCTTGAATGGTAGCCAAAGCTGGGATGTCAGGAGAACAGGTCAGATGAAGAGGGAGCTGAGTATGTCTTCCATAAACTGTGAAAAAGGGTATGTTCTGAGAACTGATGTTAACATGATTATTGTGAGAGAACTCTGCCCACGAGAGTAGTGATGCTCAATTATCCTGATGAGCTGAGACCAAGGTAAAGAAAAAGACCTCTAACTCCTGATTAACCCTCTCAGTCTGACCATTGGATTGAAGATGGTAAGAAGAGGTAAAATCCAAGGTAATGTTGAGCGATTTGCAAAAGGCTCACCAAAAGCGAAAAGTAAACTGAACACCCCTGTCCTAGGAGCACGGGACGCTGCCACACAACAGCTGATGTTACGAGCACGGCGCTCGCGGAGTATTACCCCCCAGCTGTCTACTTTTGTAAGTTCATAGTGTTTTTATACAATAAAGTGTGTTTTTTGTACGGGATTACGCTATATGCGGTTTTCTTGTCTTGAAACTACATCACTTCTATGACGTATGACGGGTGGTGAGCTACAGGAGATGTGAGATGTTGGAGGGTCCTTCGGCCAGCGGTGTGGATTATACGAGTTCGGCACTCGTGGTTTGAGGCTTGCGCTCATCTGTCACAAGTGAGTGCAACCCCCCCTCCCCCACCCCCTCCCTCAGCTCACCTATCCCCCCTTTTTCAAACGGTATCACACCATATGCCGTTCCTGTGTTTTTTTCACATGTGATACCACTGCATTTGTGAGCTATACCATCTGCTGCAATTTTCCGGATTCCATCTTCTACTGGGCGTCTAATACATATGCTGTATACCTTACAGCCGTAAGGTAAGGGGCCTGTGTTCACTGAGGTGCCCCCATCGAAGACCACCCCTCTTCCCCTGTCATTTGTCGTTTTTTTTTGGACTGCAACTCAGCATTATTACACTTGGTGGCGGGACTGTTTTTTTATATTCAACACCATTTTTATATTTTTTTTTTTAGATGTTTGGGAAAAATATTTCCTTTTGCCATCACCACTGTATTCATTTGATTTATTCTTATTTTGCACTTTGTTTTTACAATTTCATTGGTTAAGTGTCTCTGATTTATGTATAAGATCATTTGTCATCCCTTATCCACTTGTTTTTTTGTGCACTTAGTGTCATATGCATTTATTGTTTTATATTTCATCAGCTTGATTGCCCCTTTCATCATGGGCATTGCTCACCTCCATGTGATTTAATACCACTCTGCCTCCATGCTTACACTATTTAGTGTTTTTTTTATTTGTTTACTATATGCACTAGTCAGTTTGCCTTTCCAGTCATTCACTACATATACTCACTAGTGTGCTGTTTATATATATTTTTTATATATATTTTTATATTTTTTTGTTCTATCTATTTATTTATTTCTCTAGGTCACCTGGCATGTCTGTCACATGCACTTTAGTGTAGTTTCCCCCTTTCCCTATCCCCTTTCCTATCACAGCGCAACTACCACCCCCCTAGTACTTATGCGTTTTTTTGTCTGTTTGGAGCAGTCTTATAGGTGTTGCAGCAGTGTCCCCCTGTTAGTATAGGAGTCCGCTAGCAGCGCAGGAGTTCCTCGTTTGGTTTTCTATACTATCAGCCTGGCTGTTGCAGGAACCAGATTTGTACATAATAGAAAAATTTAAGACTCCACCTGACCTTTAGGCAATTCAGCCGTTTGGCATTCTTTAGGTACTGCAGATTTTTATGGTCAGTGAAAATCGTTATGGAGTGCGAGGAACCCTCCAAGAGATGACGCCACTCCTCCAATGCCAATTTAATCGCAAGAAGTTCCCGATCACCAATAGCGTAATTTCTCTCTGCCTGAGAAACTTTTTGGGAGAAAAACGCACATGGTTGACATTTTTGCTCAAAAGATTGAAGAAGCACAGCTCCCACCCCATTCGAGGAAGCATCCACTTCAATAAAAAATGGATCCCCAGGGTTAGGTCGCCTCAACAAAGGTCCAGAAACAAGAGCCTGTTTCAAGTCATGAAACGCAGAGACAGCTTCAGGGGGCCACTACTTTGCATTCGCACCCTTCTTGGTCAAGGCGATAATAGGCGCAGCATTGGAAGAGTAATTCCTAATGAACAGCCTGTAATAATTAGTGAACCCAAGAAAGCACTGTGTGGCCTTGAGGCTTGCAGGAAGAGCCCAGTTGGTAATGGCCGAGACCTTTCCAGGATCCATACGAAGACCCAAGCTAGAGAAACAGGAAACCCCAAAATAGAACCTCGGAACATTCAAAAGAGCATTTCTCCAGCTTGGCATACAGACTGTTTTCTCTAAGGCACTGAAGTACAATACGGACATGGTTTCTGTTAACAAGAAGATTTTCCGAAAAGATGAGAATGTCATCCAGATAGATAACAACAAACTGATGTAGCAAACCACCGGAGGTGCTGCTTTTGTTTGTTCAGTCCGTTACCCTGCCTTTCAACCCCAATGACCTGGCCCCTCTGGCACACCTAGCAATGTGATTAATGGAATAACTCAACAAGAATACACAACACAGTTCTGTTCTTCAAATTTACTTGGAGAAAAGTAAAATTTAGGTTAACATTAGTCAGCCAAGACCTGTATAAGTATTCAGGACTTGGTTGAAACATCTTAAAGAAACCCGTCAGTAACACTATGCAACTAATAAAGAGTAAATAACAGCATATACAGGTTTGATTGTAGCCGTATTAGTGCAATTGTGACAGAGAAAATTGAGTACTGTCCGTGATACTTTTTTTATTTGCACTAACATACAATTTTTCAGGACAAGCTTTCGGGGTATGTCCCCTTCTTCAAGGTCCAAGCAGTACTGATTCACACATTTTTAAGCAGAATGTTAAAGAAGGAAAAAAAAAAAAAAAAAATAGGAAAACCAAACACATACAAATCAATGGCAATAAAGATAGCAGCAGAGTTAGTGAAATACAGGTGAAATGGACTCCCCAAACAAGCTTTTGATGTATGTGGAATGCTATGGCTAAAGGGGAACCCCAGGCCGGCCTATGATACCTCTAATACACACAGTGAAGTGATTTCAGTACCCGTGGTGTGTCCCCTTTAAGAGCAACATTGGTAATGTCCTATGAGCAAAGCTTTGCGTTTGTTATCCTCACCGGCAATGTAGGAGCTCTGTAAACAAGTGTCCCTCAATTTAACAGGGTGATGAGAAGGAATGTGCAGTAGCTGGTTATGTAATGTGGCATTCCTCCTGTGTGACTCCAGATAACAGGTGCCTGTGTACATTATTTAGATGTGGGATCTTAGGGAAGGCAATAAAGGTTCCTGGGCAAAGCCCCTCTCACCAATCCTGTATGCAATCAGCAGTCCTCCACAGAGCGAGCGATCAATTCTCCTGGATGCAGGTGTGTCGCAGTGGCATTCAGTCTCTGAGCTGTTGCAACGGCTTCTTCTGAGACATACCACGCTGCTGCAGGGCGTTCTTCTCTGGCATGGACAATCTGTTCCTCTGGGCTGGAGTTGCAGACTGTGTGCCCCTTGGTAGGCCGCGGTTTCCCTCACACACAGCAGCTGAGGAGCTGCTCTCTAGCAGGGATCCAGGAACAAAGAGCCTTTGCTTAGTTCTTGTGTGCTCTTTAGCCTCTCCCACAGACTTCCTGCTACCCACAATGCAGCCTGGGATTTTCAGTCCTGCTACACACTTCAGTCAGTCAGGCTGCATTGTGCTAGACTTCCTATTCCACGTGCTTTGCTGCTGCCTGATGATTGGCTCAGTCTTTTCTAATAGGGAGGTTTCTACACAGCAGTTCTGAGCGTCTGTGTGAAGAGAAGAAGGGGGGTGAAAATACCCACGCAGCTGCAGCAGAGAGTTCAATCATGTATTCCACCAGCCTTGGGAGATACCTGCTACACTCATAAAGCAGATCTCTGAGGGAAGATTACTTAACCATGCAGGAGTGAGAAGGCAGGCTCTAAGGCTGATACACATACCAGAGGTAAGTATACAGACAGGGCATGAAGGTATTACTGCAGATTCATGACATACTTGAAGCAGTAAAGCTGGTACTTGAAGCAGTAAAGTTGCCACAAGAGAGCCAGAAGGCTGGATGTTATGTTTGTCGCATTGATGGTGATAGCCCCCTGTGTGGGAAAACATACCTGTATCAACGTTTGACGTTTCTTTAAATAAAAGTGGGCAGGAAAGCCCTGAAAACTATTTCTGGCATGGAGTAAACTCACTGTTTTTGGACTACCATTCTGCTAAGAAACCCCAACTTGTCACAATTGGTGGAGGAAATACTGTGGGCAGAGATTTCAGAGTTCCAGATCATCGCATACCAAAAACCGTGAGTTGCCAGAGGCTGTCTGTTTGTGCTTTGCTGGGGGAGCAAGGAAATGTGTATTGTCTTGCTGCCTTAAAAGATAGTACACCAAAAAAAATTCTGAGGAACTGTTGAGTGTGTAACTGCAAAGGTGAGTGTTGTTGCCCGCAGCAACAAAGTCAAAGTCAATCATGAGGACTTGGCCCTAACTTCCTCAAATGGATATTGCTGCTGTATGAGCGCCAGGTAGCGGCCCTCCATGTCAACGGGGGGTGTCTGAGACTTTTCCAGTGTCCAGGGGCACCAGGCAGGGGTGCCCCCTTTCCCCTGCACTTTTTGCATTGGTAATGGAGCCCTTGGCGATTGCATTGCGTTCCTCCCCCCAAATGCAGGGCATTAAGGTAGGCACCCTAACTGAAACCACAGCACTTTATGCGGACGCCTTGGTTCTGTTTGTCAGTGACACCAGACCTTCTCTGCAGGCTGCGTTGGCACTCTTAGACAGATTCACATTGGTCTCTGGGCTCAGGGTCACCTGGTCTAAATCCAAAATACTCCCCTTGCGCTCCCATCCAACCCCCGAACAAGCTGACCCCACCACCCCCCTCCAATTGGTGTCCCGAATCAGATACTTAGGACTACAGATTACTAACTCAGTGTCTGACTTCATCAATCTCAATATTTCCCGCTGCTTGTTATAATGACCAAGAACTTTCAGGCCTGGAAAAAACTCCCTCTGTCTCTCATTGGGAAGATAAAGTTGATAAAAATGAAAATTCTACCCCTTCTATTGTACAACCTTAGGAATTCCCCAGTTTGGATCCCCAAGTCCATCTTTAAATCAATAGATGCCATGATCTCCTCCTTTTTGTGGCATGGAGGAATCCCCCGTCTCAAATTAGCGATACTACAACAGCCTTGGGGGGAGGGGGGCCTCGCGGTTCCTAACTTCCACAAATACTTCCTGGCTGGACAGTTGAAGGTGGCCCACCGCTGGCTGACTACTCCTCCTGATGATGCCTCTGTATCCCTGGAAGTGGCCTGTGTGGGCTCCTATGAGGCTCTGTCTCATTTGGTATACAGGGGTCTAAAAGCCCCATACCCACTGACATCTACCATGCACTCAGTGATGAAGGCATGGGTCATGGCCCAGGGAGGGCAAACGCCTAACCCAACCAGACTTTCTCCTAATACCCCGCTGTGGAGGAACCCCAATTTAACCCACTTCTTCGGTTACCCAGATCCAGTGGTATGGACCAAATATGTTATTAAAATCTTGCTTCACATTGTATCAAACAGTACTTTATTGTCATTCGATTAATTAAAACTAAAATATGATTTGCCAAACTCACATTTCTTTAAGTACATTCAATTGTGGCATGCTTTTTGCTCACAATTTGGTAGGGAGCCCCTTGACCTTGAGCCCAGCGACCTAGAGCTGTTGACCCGCAGTGAATCACTGCAAAAACCAGTTTCCTGCTTATATAAAGATTTATTCCATGAAACAACCCTCCTGATGGGGTCTTGAAGGAGAGCTTGGGAGGCCATATCCCCGGGACTGGACAAAGACGATTGGGACGATGTGTGGGGGACTGCATTCCAGTATTTAGTATCTAGCAGAGATAGATTGATCCACTACAAGTTCCTACACAGAATCTACCTCACCCCGGCTAGACTGGAAAAGATGTTTGGAACCCAGCACTCCCTGTGCTTGAGATGTGCTGCACCCCTAGCTAATTTTATGCATATTTTCTGGGAATGCCCATCAATTAAAGCTTATTGGCAAGCCATTGCCTTCTGTATAAGGTCGGTCACTTCAATCTCTATCCCTGTCTCCACTACACTTAGTGGAGCCTCTGGCCACTACCAGGGCCTTATTACCCTGTTACTGTTTTATGCTAAAAAGAGCATTATCCTTTCATGGAAGAGCTCTGTGTCACCGACTTTGGAGTCTTGGAAAACATTGGTCAACAAGGCAGTACCCTTTTACAAGGCTACATACTTGAGCAGAGGGGCTCTGAACAAATTTGAGAAGGTTTGGGGGGGGGGGTGGATGGCTTCCATGGACACGGCATCAGATTAATCACACTAGAACACAGCTCAGGATCCTTGGTAGGCATAGTAACTCGAAGAGGAGATTGTCTTGAAGGGCTAGAAATTAGTGAGTGGTTGAAGAACTGGCACACTGCATATTTGGGGATGGGCAACTCTCCTTAATTGAACCATGTCACTGGGGGGCGGGGGGGGGAACGTCACCACTCCATGGAGGATATCTGCTAGATCATATGGGAAGTCGTGAACTGTATCCTTGTGTTATGGTAGACTGCCTCCGGCTGGAGGTAGGAATGTTCGTGTACCTGTCTGGGCAAAGTTAGGGGGGGATACATCACAAGTTTATGTGATACCTTTTATGTTGTACTGCTTTCTGTACTGGTAAGTTTGTGGCCGGTTGTTGCCCACAATGTGTGGCTTGTTATAACATGTATTGTATAAAACAAAATGAAAAAATAATTTTCAAAAAAATAAGTCAATCGTGAGACCTGTGGTTGATGATGGAGTGTTCCCGATGAGAGTCATGGCTGGTGGGCTCAAGTTTATTACAGGGTTAATAACCTGGATGAGGATGGGAGGTTATGGGATGCCCACTTCAGCAACAAAACTTTGGCAACAACATCAGGGACATCTTCCTATACGCAGTCTATATGCAGTCTCCTTGACACCCCTTCTGTACTTCACTTGCTTGCAGATTCCAGCTGAATCACTGTGAATGGATCTGACAAGCTCTAAGTCAGTTTAGCAATGGCCCTTTGCGGGCAGGAACTCGAAGCCCCTTGTTGTGTTGAACACAGTGATCAGCATGTACTTTCCCTCCTGTGGCTACTGATCCCAGCACCACCTCTTCAGGCACTGGCAACCCACCTGGCTGCAGCTGCCCCTTTCACTAGCCCTCCAAGCTAACTTTACTCTCCAGTCCTCCTGACTGAATCGCACCAGCCGACTGGCTGACTTTGCAGGAGATCTCCCAGGGAAGGGATGAAGACTTAGCACACTGCTGTCTTTGGGGAGAAATGACTACATGTGGCGGTCTCCCTCCTTGTAAGCTCCCAGTAGTGTTGCTCTACTCACACTGTCCTTCGACTTGCTCCTGTGCCTCCAGGAGGGGCTTCCTCTGTGTGTTGTGGCAGGATCCTTCCAGCAGCCCCTTCCCTTCCTCCCCCCCAGACTAGGGGGCACCCATTGAGGGCCACCAACAGTCTCCACAGCACTATATCTCCATCTTCCACCCAACTGCCCTTGCTGGCATGGCTTATGCCTATTCATGAAGTAAGCCTTGCCCCCTGCCAGCCTTTACTAGGGATTGGCTGAGGCCCTCACAAATATTCCAGGCAGCTCCTCCTAAGAGCCCTTTCACACTGGGGCGGGGACGGCGTCGGCGGTAAAGCGCCGCTATTGTAAGCGGCGCTTTACCGTCGGTATTCAGCCGCTAGCGGGGCGGTTTTACCCCCGCTAGCGGCCGAGAAAGGGTTAAAAACCACCGCAATGTGCCTCTGCAGAGGCGCTTTGCCGGCGGTATAGCTGCGCTGTCCCACTGATTTCAATGGGCAGGAGCGGTGAAGGAGCGGTATACACTCGGCTCCTTCACCGCTCCGAAGATGCTGCTAGCAGGACTTTTTTCCCATCCTGCTAGCGCACTGATCCAGTGTGAAAGCCTTAAGGGCTTTCACACTGGAGAGACAAAAAACAGAAAAGAGAGGGCGCACCGGCCTTGTGCATTATCTTTAAAAAGGTTTATTAAAACAGAAAATGTAAAATTACTACTCACAAGGGTAGATAAAAATCACGCATAATAGTCAAATGATGGTAGCAGTCTCCAGATCATGGACAAGACGTGCAGACTGCTGCTGGTTGACGCGTTTCGAAGGTAGCATTTGACTATTATGCGTGATTTTTATCTACCCTTGTGAGTAGTACTTTTACGTTTTCTGTTTTAATAAACCTTTTTAAAGTTAATGCACAAGGCCGGTGCGCCCTCTCTTTTCTGTTTTTTGTCTGTATGTTAGGATTTCCCTATCCTTGAGGGCAGCAAGGCTGAAAGCTACCATCCATCGAGAACTTTGAACTGTCGGGCTTATACATTTATGCGCAAGAGTTTTTGTTTTGTTTTGTTACACTGGAGAGACAGCAGCGGCACTTTCGGGTCGGTTTGCAGACGCTATTATTAGCGCAATAGCGCCTGCAAACCGCTCCAGTGTGAAAGGGCCCTAACCTCCACCCACCAGCTCTAGAAGTTTCTACAACATTCTAAACCAGGGGGAGGCACCAGAGGAGCTGTCATAATGAGTCAATCAGCCCTGACTTGCTGAACCCTGACCCAGATTCACAGCTCAGGCTTAACCCTGAGCTAAATAATATTACCTACACTAACAGAAACCTATACTACATCTAGCACACATACTAAGGGGTGCTACATACAGAAAATACCTGTTGATCTTGCAAGACATAGAACATTCCTTTTCCTTCCTGTGAGATGAAAAGACAGAAAAAACAATGTTATCTTTCTTTTGTAAACTAATTTTTATCATCCACCCACATGCAATGAAAATGTACACAGGAAGACATGTTTGAAGTCTAACCTCTCTCCATAGATACAGTGGTGAAGTGAGTGTAGCCACTCAAGGACAGGAAGTGTGTTATTACCAGGTGAAAATAAATGGAAGAAACCTTAAAAAAGAAAACAAATGCAGCCACCCCATCTAAGGACTAGTAAACTCTACTTTATAGTTTATTATAGTTTTGGATTTAGATATGCTTTAACCATTCCCTGCTCTATTCATAATGAAAGAAAAATGTGCTTTAGTATAACCTAATTGAATTGATCCATGTGGTTTAAAATCCAACTAGATCACGACAATTCACGGATATAGAATAGCATGCTATTTGAAGAGGTTTAATCAGCTCTACTATTTGAAACTAAAAAAATAAATAAATAAAAAAAGTTTTTGTTTAGGCCAGATCGCTTCCTTAAAGTCTCCCACTGACAGAAAGTGTCACTTGAACATACAGTATGCTAATGTATTTAGCAGGCAATATGCTTTTATAATATGCTATAGGCGGTGCATTCTGCTAATTAGGCCGCATTGCCAGCTGAGACATGAGTAATTATTTCATCTGCATATAAACGACAGAATATTTTCTCTTAGGACAAAGATCATTACTGTAGACTGAAGCAGCGTGTCGCCAGCCAATTTCAAAACCATGTTAAAATTAGATGGAGATGTTGCCAAATCAGCATTAAATGGCAATTTGTATGCAAACGGCTTGCCATTCTTGTGTAATTTATTTTTATAGAGTAGGTGTACAGAGTAGCCTTCAGAAAGAAATAAATATGATCCAATATCATGTGTTAGTGTTGTGTCTCCAGGCATAGGATATATGGAAAGTAGTAAATGTGTTTATAATTGCTCTCTAGTGACCTTGCATTTCTTATCATTCCCAGGTAAATTTATCTTTCCTGTCAGATTTAGAAATTATTATACAGCTTGTTGTTGGGATGCGCCTGAAAATCTTGACTATAGCAGTAGAACTGAAAACAATATCTTCCTATTAAACACTACTACACTGTCCTAATCAAGTCTGTTTGATGTCCTCAACCAACACCAACTTGCCAAACGCCAATAAAATATGTTTTTTTAGGTCTGAATAATGTTTTAGAAGTTAGAACTTCAGTCAACATTATATTGTTGTCTACAAATCCATGTAGAAGATTTCCCTCATTTTAATCTATTGTGACAGCGGGAGTTCTAACCTTTCCCCACTCTAAATGGAATTTTAAAAAAAGGCTAGAGTTTAGCTTAAAGTGGTTGTATACCCAAATTTGACATTTTAACCTACAGGTAAGCCTATAACAAGGCTTACCTGTAGGTAAAATGAATATCTCCTAAACCTGTACGGTTTAGGAGATATTGCCTTTGCATATAGCCCCTGACGTCAGCGGCGCATGCGCTCTGATTTCCCGGCTGGAGGTCCGGACCTTGCCAGGAAGAAAACACTTTTTCCGACGGATGTTGGCTCAAACTTGTCTTGCATACACACGGTCACACAAACCTTGTCGAGAAATTCCAAACGTCAAGAACGCGGTGAGGTACAACACGTACGACGAGCCAAGAAAAATGAAGTTCAATAGCCAGTGCGGCTCTTCTGCTTGATTCTGAGCATGCGTGGAACTTACACACGATCAGAATTTACGACAACAGATTTTGTTGTCAGAAAATTTGAGATCCAGATCTCAAATTTCGTGTGCCAGAAATTCCGATGGAAAATGTCCGATGGAGCCTGCACACGGTTGGAATTTCTGACAACAAGTTCCCATCAAACATTTTCTGTCGGAAAATCCGACCGTGTGCACAAGGCATTAGGGTTTTTTTTGTTGAAAAACAACAAACATGTTATACTTAACGGCTCTGTGTAATGGTTTTGCACAGAGCAGCCCAGATCTTCCTCTTCTCAGGTCCCTCGCCAGTGCTCCTGGCCCCTGCCTTCTGCCCCAAAGCAAGCAGCTTTGTATCCATACAACCTACACCCTCAGTGGGTATACTTCCATCTCCCATCTTCTCTTCTTCTCACTTCCTGTTCCAAGCTCCAATTTGCAGAAGAACATCTCCTGTTTACTGTCAGCAGTGATGAAAGTTTCCTGCACACAGACAACTTTATGTCATGGCTCATGCAACAACTCTCTCTGTCTGCTTTTGATAATCATTTTTTTAGAACTCTTCTAAAGCACTCTACATAACATACCCCAGGTACAAACAATATGGCAATAGCAATGGCTTATGAATCCCATATGTTTAAATAGGAAGAAATGTTTTTTCAGAACCTCTAGGTCTGAGGCAGGGAGTAAGTTACACAGTGTTGGCCCTAACTATTAAAGGGCCCATCAGGGCCATCTTTAACGGGCAAAAGGGGCAGCTGCCCCGGGCCCAGTCGTTGTTATGGGGCCCGAAGCAGCTGCCCCTTGAGCCCGCATTGCCTGCAAATAATTGATAAGTGGATTCGGGAGCGTCCAAAAAAATGTTTGCACAGGGTCCAATCAAAATATTAAATGATGGCCCTGGGGCCCATGCTTTATGAGCTTTATGTATGGATTTGTTGTTACAAATTACTGGAGGTATTTCTCCACAGCTACCAATTAAATTCAGACATTCATAGCAAACATTATACTGATTGGTGGCCAAGGAGAATAGTTCCATTCTTAGTGACGAAGTAATAAAGCAAATCAAATCAAAGTAAGGTAATAAAAGCTGTATTTTTGTCTAACATGCATACTAGTATTTCCAGAAGGTAAGGTCAACAATAGCAGTCTTATTTGTCTCTCCACAGATTTCCTTGACATCGATTTTTAACATTAATCATGAACTTGTGCAAGAGCTAAGGGGCCCAAAAAGGGAAAATATTACCAGAGAGATAAAGGAACTGTCGTTTTTGAAGGTGTAAGCTCCTGAACTATCCTCTCTACTATTGCTTCATTGCTCATAAAGTTTATGACTCAGGACAAGAACGTGCATAATAATGACAGAAGTGTGGGGGTAGGAAGAAGTCAGCAAGCTTCCACACTACCTGGAAGTGTCAGAGTATTTTTCTGTTCAGAACAGAACAGAGCAGTATGTACAGGTGCTTCTAGGTGCTTGCACCTGCTAGCAGCTTCATTTAGCCTTGTACACACGATGAGAATACCAGACGATTGAACGTCCGTTTTTTTGGCATGATAGTCTCATATCGAAAATGAAGAGGTTACTAAATGTACGAAAATACTCGGACAACAGAATACAACTTCGGAAGTGATGTAATGTGTTGCATTGTACTGTATTGTATTTTATTCTTTTGTTTCAGAGCATGTATGGTGTTGCTCTTCCGAATACTGTACTGATAAAGGCCCCTTTCACACTTGTACGACACGACAGTCGTATGACTGTGGATCCGACTTTGCCCATGTGTTCGACTTCAACGAACGGGGATCTGACTTTGATCCCCGACAATACCAGGCACTGTCTGGTATGAATCTTTAGGTGGAACTCCATGCACAATGTAAAAAAAAAACTGGCATGGGTTCCCCCTCCAAGATTATACCAGGCCCTTCAGTCTGGTATGGGTTTTAAGGGGAACCCCCATGCTGAAAAAACTGCGTGGGGGGTCCTTCCCAAAATCCATACCAGACCCTTATATGAGCACACAGCCCGGCAGGTCAGGAAAGGGGATGGGGACGAGCGAGCGCCCCCCCCCCTCTGAACTGTACCAGGCCGCATGCACTCAACGTGGGGGGTGGGTGCTTTGGGGCAGGGGGAGCACCTTGTCCCCATGTTGTCCCCATGTCTTCCCGACAACCCTGGCCGTTGGTTGTCGGGGTCTGCGGGCAGGGAGCTTATCGGGATCTGGAAGCCACCTTTAACAAGGAAGCGCCCCAGATCCCGGCCCCCACCTTATGTGAATGAGTATGGGGTACATTGTACCCCTACCCAGTAACCTAAAAAAAAGTGTTAAAAATAAAATACAGTACACAGGTTTTTAAAGTAATTTATTAGGCAGCTCCGGGGTCTCTTCCGGCTTCTTTTCCCCTCCCTGGCTCTTCTCCCTCTTCTGGCAACATCTTCTGCCTCTGCCGGTTCTTCTCCGCTCTCCAGGTCTTCTCTGCTCTCCACTGATGTTTTCTAGCCCTCTCTGGTTCTCCACCCCCTTTCCGCTGTCTTCTGCTTCTGCCGGGTCTTCTCCGCTATCTTCTCACTCTTTTCCCGGGTCTTCTCTGCTGTCTTCTCCCTCTGTTGACACCATCCCATGCCAATATAAGTAGTGGCACATTGCACACCCAGCATTAGAGTGGGAGAAAGCGTCAAATCAACATCGGAAGAAGAACAGAGGGAGAAAACAGTGGAGAAGACCCGGCAAAAAGAGCGAGAAGACAGCTTAGAAGACTCAGCAGAGGCAGAAGACAGTGGACAGCGGGAGAAGAACCAGAGAGGGCTAGAAGACATCAGCGGAGAGTTGAAAAGACCCGGAGAGGGGAGAAGAACTCGGAAGCAACACCGGAGCTGAATAAATTACTTTAAAAACCTGTGTACTGTTTTATTTTTGGCACTTTTTTTAGGTGAATGGGTAGGGGTACAATGTACCCGATACTCATTCACATAGGGTGGGGGGCCAGGATCTGGGGCCCCTCCTTGTTAAAGGTGGCTTCCAGATTCTGATAAGCTCCCTGCCTGCAGACCCAGACAACCAACAGCCAGGGTTGATGGGAAGAGGCCCTTATCCTCATCAACATGGGGACAAGTTGCTTTGGGGTGGGGGGGCACAACTAGTTTGAATGTTGGCACTTAATAGGAATATGATCACTGATGCAATTTGTTAACTCTCTTTAAGACATGCCATGTGGGCTTAAACTGCATTTTCACTTGTACAGCCAAATTAGGACAATACCTACTTATATTTGTTACATATTACCATTCATTTAGCATACATTTTAAAAAAAGTCAGCTTACCTTTTTTAGGTAGAGGCCTCAAGAAGGAGTATATGCTTCACAAACGCGTCGCCTTTCTCACACCGTAGACCGTAACGGATGCTGGCAGTCATTGGGCGGCACCCACTGTTTGTCTTGTGCTGTGATTAATCATAGCACAGCCCCCTACCCGGAAGTGCTGGATCACGTATTTTATAGATGATCCGGCAGAGGAGAGCTGCTCTGCCACCATACTCCTACACAGGGCTGCTGATAAGCCAGTATAACTGGCCCTGTTGCCCCGGGCCTGGTCAGCAGGGGGGCTCGGGCAATCTGACAGAGAAGAATGCATGCAGAATAAAAAAATAAAAAAAATAAAAATTTTCTCCAACCAGCGCCCAGACCCCTACCAAACCCCCCCCCCCCCCGGCACCCCCCGCTCCGACTTATCTGTGTTTTAACTTTCTGGGTCCCTCTCTGTAGATGTTCTTGTAGGTGTGTGGGAGGGACTATTTCTTTTGTTTCGATTGAATGTCACTTCCGCGGCTGCTCCACATGTCAGTGCTAACTGTAGGCCTGCAGGGCTGGACTGGCCTACTGGGATACCAGGAAATTTCCTGTCAGGCCACCTGCCCTGGGGACGATTTAAGCTGCGTCTGCAGCGGCGCCCAGGGCCAATCTAAGTGCCAAGTCCTCCCTCCTCTCCCTCCCTCCGCTTATGTAATCACACACAGTGGGAGATGGGAATCTCCTGCTGTGTCTTGAAGCTGGGGTCTGAACTGTTCGGCAGCCGTCCACTGTAACAAAGCCCCGCCTCCTAGACCGTGATAGACGGAACACTGATCCAAAATTGAATCAGTGTTCCGTCTATGACAGTCTAGGAGGCGGGGCTTTGTTACAGTGGGCGGCCGCCGAACAGTTCAGACCCCAGCTCCATGACACAGCGGGAGATAACTGCTCTGTGTAATCATGGTACTGGCGAGGCTGCAGATGGGCACAGTGAGGCTGCATTGATGGGCACTAATGAGACTGAAATGGACACAGTGAGGCTGCAGATGGCCACAGTGAGGCTGCATTGATGGGCACTGATGAGGCTGAAATGGGCACAGTGAGGCTGCAGCTGGGTACAGTGAGGCTGCATTGATGGGCACTGATGAGGCTGAAATGAGCACAGTGAGGCTGCAGATGGGCACATTGAGGCTGCATTGATGAGCACTGATGAGGCTGAAATGAGCACAGTGAGGCTGCAGATGGGCACAGTGAGGCTGCAGATGGGCACTGTAAGGCTGTATTGAAAGGCACTGACAGTGCTGCAGATGGGCACAGTGAGGCTGCATTGATGGGCACTGGTAAGGCTGCATTGATCTCTTGTATCATGTCCGCAGTCTCTGACCATCTCTTGTATCATGTCTGCAGTCTATGACTATCTCCTGTACAATGTCTGCAGTCTCTGACCATCTCTTGTATCATGTATGCAGTCTCTGACCATCTCTTGTATCATGTATGCAGTCTCTGACCATCTCTTGTATCATGTCTGCAGTCTCTGACCATCTCTTGTATGATGTCTTCAGTCTCTGACCATCTCCTGTAGTATGTCTGCAGTCTCTGACCATCTCCTGTACAGTGTCTACAGTCTCTGACCATCTCCTGTACATTGGCTACAGTCTCTGACCATCTCCTGTACAGTGTCTGCAGTTTTTGACCATCTCTTGTATCATCACAGTATTTAGTTTGGATAATCAAACTTATAACTGGCTGGAGAAAGATAAATATCACTTGAAGACAAACCTGCACTTTGTTTATGGTGGGTCTGGGTGGGGCAGGGGCGGGGCCAGGGGTGGGGTTAAAGGAGGGACCAGGGGTGGGGCTGAAGGGGGCCCCATTAGGTAGGCTGTACGGGGGCCCCGTGATTTCTATCAGCGGCCCTGCTCCTACGTAAAGCAGTTAATCTTGTCTGTATTGTGCAGGCTGATAACATTTCATCAGCTGTACTAGACTTGAACACTGTCTGTCTTAACAAAAGGTTAAATGTTTAGTAGCTAGGCTTCTCCGTGGTATATTAACAAGAAATGGACTCAGTCAGTCCGTAGCCTTTCTATCGGGGCAGATCATGCTGAGCTATTTGAGCAAAATGCACCTTCATCTGTGTATACAAAAATCCTTGCACCAGCCCTGACTTTTGTCCAGGTGCTGCTACAGTATGGGGATTTATGGGCTGTAAGGTAGAGGGTCATTTCACATGACCCCCCCCCCCCCCCCCCATCCACCTCATATTGATTAGCTAGAAGTGGGTAGATAGGAAGGATGTTTGTTTTTTTAACTTCTCAGGGATGGGCTATAAATGGACTTCATCTAAGGATTCAGTCTGCCTAGCTTCACTGGAAGGCATCTGGAGAAAGCTAACTGGGCACAGCTGCTCCCCTGACCTCATAAGTGCTGCTTTGCTGCAAGACCCTGGTGACTGTGTACTACTGGAATTGCTGGGCCTCGTAGTTCTTCTCTTAAGAGGTACATACTGACCAGTACCCTTTAGTTTAGTGAAAAGACTTTACGCTAAGTTGAGTCGTTCTGAGAGGTTCATACATTAGTCTCCTCTTCTTTCTCGTGGGAGGACTGTCCTTTGAAAATGGGTCAAGTAGTTCAGCTCCTAAGGAGAACATACCTCTGGCCTCTGCTAGTCAGTCATTGGAAGATTGTACAGTGAGCTGAGCAGAAGAACTGTTCCTAGAGTCTGCACCATAGAGAAGAGCATCCTCTTGTTTCTGTTAGTGGGTCTGGGGTATCCAATACTACCCTTCATCCATTTCCAAGTTATTTAACAATAAAACCACAAAAAGACATCCCCAAGACTGCTCTTAGTGTCAGTGTGACTGGACTGTTCTCTGTGTGTGCTGGCAGCCTCAGTGCTAGTGAGGGAGAACTCTGGTCATCTTCATCATCATCTGTGCTGGACGTGTACATTGACTGTGCCTTTGACCACCATCAGCCAGCAGCCCTTTAAGGGGCATCGCTACATAACTATTCCCCAAACGACAATGTTGGTGATGTTGGAGGAAGTCTAAATTTGTCTTTAGTTGGCCAGCTGTAATTTCTTGACCAAGCAAGTCTTTATACATTCCTGATGCTTAGAAATCGGGTAATAATTTTGTCTTATTAAAAGCACAGACCATAATGATTCACCCACTGAGTCACCCATGACAAATCCAGATATGGATGTCTGGTCTTTATATACCTGGGATCAATCATCTCAAGAATCTAGAAACATGTCATGGCTTAAAAAAAAATTGAATAACAGCACATAACCACTGGATAGCAATACGGACTGAACAATGAAAAATAAAAACTTAAGGAATTTTTTTTACTGAAAAGAGCCTTCCTTGTTGTACACATGGATAGCAACTGACAACCTCAGCGATGTAAAGGCATGTGCATTCTACTTTCTCCACTGCAGAGAGCGCTCAACCCCAGTGGCATTGCAGAGGGGAGGAAAGTCAAGTGGAATGTAGTTCCTCTATGGTTTCCTAAGTCACTGGGGAAACTATCCAAATGGATGCTGCAGCCCCATGTGACTGTAGCAGCAATTGTTCGGTAAGGCAGAGCCGGTTTAAGGCCCTGGCTCCCAGGCTTAGCATGCATTTTGCATGTGGGTAGTGATCACCCGTCTGACAGGTCAACCGTGTGACAGGGGCAGTAATTAGCAGAAGAGAGAGTTTCCAGATGAGTAGGGAAAGATGGGGATGCACCAACCTTTCTGGAAACCTTCCCATTTGGGTACGGACTGGCTATGCCACATTCCGCCCCCTCAAGACAGACACTGTCAGCACATGTGAGACCTGCTCTGCAAAACATCGCTATTATATTCTGTAAGTTTTCCTGGTCAGGAGTCTTCCCGCCGGGTTGCTGTGATTTACTGGACTCTGCATTAATATAAGTTCTGTTCTCTGCAACAAGACCCAGTGTGTTTACTGTCACTGCACCAAGCTGCACCGCAAGCCGTTTCATTGTGAAGGAGAAATTAGTTTTCGAGGGGCTAGAGCCTTGTTAATGAATTAAGTCCAGGGGCTGTCAGGCTCTGCTGTTGCCCCCCTTTTGCCTTCAGAACTGCCTTAATAGACTGGCATAGACATCAACAAGATGTTGGAAACCATCCTCAGAGATTTTGTTCCAGTTTGACATGATAGCATCACGCAGTTGCGGCACATTTGTCGGCTGCACATCCATGATGCGGATCTCCAGTTCCACCACAGCCCAAAGGTGCTCTATTGGATTGAGATCTGGTGACTGTGGAGGTCATTGGAGTACAGTGAACTCATTGTCATATTCAAGAAACCAGTTTGAGATGATTTGAGTTTTGTGACATGATGCATTTGCATTGTCCTGCTGGAAGTAGCCATCAGAAGATGGGTACACTGTAGTCATAAAGGGATGGACATGGCCAGCAACAATACTCAGGTAGGTCTTGGCGTTTAAATGATGAGTGTCGCAGCTGAAATCGGGACTCATCAGACCAGGCAACATTTTCCCAATCTGCTATTGTCCAATTTTGGTGCGAATTGTAGCCTCAATTTCCTGTTCTTAGTGGACAGAGGTGGCCCCTGGTGTGGGCTTCTGCTGCTGTAGCCGATCTGCTTCAAGGTTCGATGTGTTGTGCATTCAGTGCATTGTGCAAATGAATTTGTTGCAATGTTTCTTACTTGGGGATCCTGTCATTAACAATACTTCCTGTTTCTGGCTGACAACACAAAGCTACTTCTTTCAAATAGCATTAGCCTTGTCAGCCTACCATGTGTACTCCTTCAGTTTGCCATTAGGCTGCCAATTAGGTCTGCAGGAGGCATGCATAGGTCATTTAGAAGGCCCGATGGCCAACTAAAGGAGCACAAAAAAATGCTTTACTCAAGAAAACTGTATATAGTGAGGCACAACGCTAAACATACTGACAAATATATTTTGGGTTTACGTGCACTTTATTTAACTGAGGTATAAAACATAAAGAAAATGTAATATGCCCACATTAAGTCTGTATTATGTGAAAAAAAATCATCCAATCCATCCCTGAAGAAACCATTATGGTGAAACGCGTAGGACAGGGTTTGTTTGGAGTAATGTCATCATGCACAGTAGCTTGCTCACTTACAACCTGGTCTAGCGGCTGGAGGTGTAAATGTTATATGTGGCTGATCCTTAGTGTCGGGACTAACACCTCCGAATGTAAGTGTATTTTGTTTCACATGCTTCTATAAATAAAGATTTTACACAATGGAGCACTTTTTTGTTTTTTGTTTATGGTCTCTACTGATGAGTGTGAAAGTTTAAAGAGGGAGTTGAGAAAAAATGTAATCTCATAGTGCCTGGAAGAAAGTGGATCCTGTACCTGGGAGAGTGATAAGAGCTGGTGACTATTAGTTCTGGTGAGTTGTTAGTTTGAAAGGTGGAGGACTCAAGGTGTGATTACTGTGGAATGAGAAGATTATACACTCTGATTGAAGCACAAGGCACTTTGTGGATGGATTTTTGTTGCACTGGACACTTACCATGGATGGATGGATACCATCATATGCACTTTATATTATTTATTTATTTATTTGGAAATACTGAGTATTGATATTTGTCATGAATTTTGGTGTTTTTGGATGAATTAGCACATATGTAGCATATGAATTTATTTATTTGATTATATAAAACAATAACTGTTACGTTTGTAGCAGGGAGCTAGCTATCTTACCTGCAGTATCAGAAGAAACTCTGCAACATTGCTGAAGTGAGACTGTTTCCCTCTAGTGGCAGCAAAGACTGTGTCATCACATCCTGCCAGCAGAGTAATTAACACCAGGAAGCAAAGCATACAGAGAATTGTAGGACTCAAGTTTCACACTGTTTCAGGACTACAACTTCCAGACTGCTGGGGAGAGAAGAACAGACTGCTGGGAGAGAATATAAAAAGGCTCGTCCAGGCCTAGCTCGCTCTCTTGGGACCCCGGCCTGGATCTGTCAGCAGGAACTATGTACCAGTGTGAGTTGCGGCTGAGTTGCAGCCTGCATAGTAGAGAGTTATCCAGCGGCACCCAGGGGGACATCTGCGGACAGCATTGTTTCCTATCTGCAGGGATCCGGAGGCTGTTCCTGATCCTACCACGCTACCTGCACTTCAAATCCGGGTGGGCCGTGGCGTGGTGTGACGGTGGTCAGATGCCATTCCCTGAGCCAGGGCGCAGAGGGAAATCCTGAAAGAACCATCATCATCTGCATCGCTACCAGCAACTTCAGTTAAGCCGTGTACACACGGGCGGACTTTTCGACCAGACTGGGCCGACGGAACCAATCCGTCGGACAATCCGACCGTGTGTGGGCTTCATCGGACCTGCAGCGGACTTTAGATTTAAAACATGTTTCAAATCTTTCCGACAGATTCGAGTCCGGTCGAAAAATCCGTTCGTCTGTATGCTAGTCTGACGGACGAAAACCGACGCTAGGGCAGCTATTAGCTACTGGCTATGAATTGCCTTATTTTAGTCCTGTTGTACGTCATCACGTACGAATCCGTCGGACTTTGGTGTGATCGTGTGTAGGCAAGTCCGTTCGTTCGAAAGTCCGTCGGAAGTCCGTCAAAAGTGCGTCAGAAAGACCGTCGGTCCTTTGATGCCGAAAAGTCTGCCCGTGTGTACACGGCACTGTCTGTGAGCGGGCACCTGCCATTTGATCCTATTGACACTGCATACAGACACCACTGTCTTTGTTCACATTTCTGATACTTGAAGTGCTACTGGATGCAAGTTCATTTGATCCCATAGACATTGTATGCAGACACCTGTGCTTTTGCTCACATCCCTGGCATCTGTAGTCCTACTGGATACAATACCATTGAACCAACATATATGATGACCATTTGTGTTTAGGCTATACAGGAAAAATCTGCATCCTCTATTGGTTAACTGCATACCCCGCCTTTGTCCAATTGTGTCTCTCTCAGCAAAGTGCGCTGTGATTGGCCAAAGCATGCAGGTCAGGTGCATGCTTTGGCCAATTATCATACAGCAATGCACTGCGATCTCGCAGTGCATTATGGGGCTTTCCGTGACGCTCAAATTTCCCACGAACGCCCCATATGTTCGATTCATTTCTATAACAAACGAACACCCTCAGCTTAAGCTCCACTTCGAACTCTACCTTACAATAGATACCTTACAGGGCACCTGTGGGGGCTCACTCCTGAGCCTTGTTGTCTGAGTCTACAGACACAAACTGCAGTGCTCCATCATCATTGGTTCGGATTGACATTAGCTCCCACTGCCTCAGCAAAGCCTGTGAGACCAGGAAGTGAAGAGGGAGAGCCGCTGCATATGGGCACAACGTGGATCGAATGAGGGGTCAGGTAAGTATAAGGGGTGGTAAGGGGGGATATTACTACCCAAACATTTTTTTACCTTAATGCAAGGAATGCATTAAAGTGGTTGTAAACCCCTAACTATACCAAGTGAAGTGACTGGCCTCAGGTGATACACAGAGATGAAAAAATCCTCCTACATAAGTTCTACCGGTTTATCTGCAATATAAAGGTGTCCGGTGTCAGGCAGGGGCATTGCTAGGTCTACGATATTGTTACATATCTGAGTGCGGATCCCATGGTTTGTTATTATATATATATTTATATAAAATTAAACAATATTTACACAATGTATCTCACTTCAGATTTTTGAATTTCTACTAATGAGATCTGTACCCACATATGTGACTGAGGAATATAGAAACCCAACTGTTGGCCACCTTTTCCTATATAATTTAAATAAATTTGATATGCAGGAAGAAAATAAAGTCCATTAGGGTCCCCAGAGAGCCTCCCCCTTACATCAGGGTCCCCAAAGAGCCCCCCCCTTACATCAGGGTCCCCAAAGAGCCCCCCTTACATCAGGGTCCTCAGAGAGCCCCCCTTATATCAGGGTCCCCAGAGAGCCTCCCCCACTTACATCAGGGTCCCCAGAGCCCCCCTCATTACATCAGGGTCCCCAGAGAATCCCCCTTACATCAGGGTCCCCAGAGTCTCCCTCATTGCATCAGGGTCCCCAGAGAGCCTCTCTACTTACATCGGGGTGCCCAGAGAGCTCCCCTTACATCAGGGTCCCCAGGGAGCCCCCCTTACATCAGGGTCCCCAGAGAGCCTCCCTACTTACATCAGGGTCCCCAGAGAGCCCCCTTACATCAGGGTCCCTAGAGAGCCTCCCCCTTACATCAGGATCCCCAGAGAGCATCCCCCTTATACCAGGGTCCCAAGAGAGCCCCCCTTACATCAGGGTCCCCAGAGAGCCCCCCTTACATCAGGGTTCCCAGAGAGCCCCCCCCACTTACATCAGGGACCCCAGCAAGGCCACCACTTACATCAGGGTCCCCAGAGAGCCCCTCCTTACATCAGGGTTCCCAGAGAGCCCCCCTTACTTCAGGGTCCCCAGAGAGTCGCCCCCCCCTTAAATCAGGGTCCCCAGAGCTGCTCCTCCTCTAGCATTAAATATAAGCCTCCTAAAGTTTCTTACCTTCTTTAAATTCACAATGTGTGAAGGAGGAGGCGGAGCACTGGCAGCAGCCAGGTCTAAATGAGAAGGTTCCACACTGGGAGGGAGCGGAGTTAGACAAACTGTGGTTGGTTGATAACAACCAACCACTGAGGCAACAGTGAGCCGGAATGTATGGCAGCAGCCAGCCCAGGATAGGACTGCAATCCAGGAAAGTTCCACTCTCCGCTGAATGGCGGGGCTGGAGTCATGTGGTTGGCGAGCAGGAACCGGGACTACACCCGGTAAGAAACTGGGGGCTATGGGCCCCAGATTCGGTGCTATAGCCCCAGAAGCCACCCCCTAGCGATACCACTGGTGTCAGAGAAACTTGTCAGAAGTAATTCATGCTAATAGCAGAGGAACAAAGCAGCAGACAGAAATGCCCCTTAGTGCTCTTAATTGAGACAAGTACACACTATTTTTTTTTTTAAATCTCTTTATTAATTTTCCAATAGAAAAAGATGTTACAACATATACTTTCAATCTTCAACTTTCTTACTTTCGCAGGAGCTTTCACATAACTTTTCTTAATATTAATTACAACAAATAAAAACATTCATTCTTCCCCCTAAACCTTTGTGTTGATGGTGTGGTTTGTTGTTCCCCTTCACTTTCCTATCCAACATCACATTACTTTCTTTCTTATTATTCTAGCTGTTCACTCTTTGGGTTTCCCAGAAGCTGTTGTAGGTTCCACTATCTAGCTTGCCCAAACTCTCTCATATTTTTCCTTGCATCCTCTATTACAATATGTTTCTCTAAACAGTGGCAAGTTGTCATTTACTAAATATTTCCAAAAGGCTAATGAGGGAGCTTCTGTTTTTTTTAAATTCAGAACTATTGCCTTTCTCGCGTAGAAAAGCAACAGACTTACTTGTGTTCTCTTTGCCCTAGTGGGGATATTATTTCCTACCAAACCCAAAAGACAAATCTCTGCATCCTGTTCTAAAGCCACTGATGTAACTGTAGTGATTACCCTTATAACCTCTCTACAAAATACCGCTATAGCAGGACAAGACCAGAATATATGGATAAAATCTCCTGGAGTATACATCTCCCACAATTCTGAGGGTTCAATGGGCACATTCTATATAATCTATAAGGTGTATACTATACTCAATGTGTTATCTTGAATTGTATAAGCTTGTCTCGAAGTGAGACTAATATCTGGAAAGGGAATCTCCATATCTCCTCCCAATTCTCCTCCTCTAATTTTGGGAAATCTCTCATCCAACGTACTTTTAACTTACTTCTATCTAATAATGCAGTATTCACTAAATAAGGAAATAAACTTGATATTGATTTCTTTTCCCGTCTCCTTCTAGTTATTTGTTCTAATCCTGATTTTGTCAATTGCGGAAAACCTTGAGGAAATTGGGCAGAAAGAGCATGGGCAAGCTGCATATATCTAAACACATAACTTCTGGGAATATTTCAGAGTTCTATAATTCCTGCAAAGGATATTATTGTTTCTCCCTGCACCACCTGGGATAACTTTTTAACCTTAACCACTTCAGCCTCGGAAGATTTTACCCCCTTCCTGACCAGTGCGTTTTTTGTGATTCGGCACTGCGTCGTTTTAACTGACAATTGCGCGGTCATGCGACGCGGCTTCCACACAAGATTGACGTCCTTTTTTTCCCACAAATAGAGCTTTCTTTTGGTGGTATTTGATCACCTCTGCGGTTTTTATTTTTTGCGCTATAAACAAATAAATAGCGACAATTTTTTTAAAAACGCATTATTTTTTATTTTTTGCTATAATAAATATCCCCAAAAAATATTTTAAAAAACATTTTTTTTCCTCAGTTTAGGCCGATACGTATTCTTCTACATATTTTTGGTAAAAAAAATCGCAATAAGCGTTTATTGATTGGTTTGCGCAAAAGTTATAGCGTTTACAAAATAGGGGATAGTTTTATGGCATTTTTATTATTAATTTTTTTTTTTTTTTTTTACTAGTATTGACGGCGATCAGCGATTTTTATCGTGACTGCGACATTATGGAGGACACATCAGACATTTTTGACACATTTTTGGGACCATTGTCATTTATACAGCAATCAGTGCTATACAAATGCACTGATTCCTGTGTAAATGACACTGGCAGTGAAGGGGTTAACCACTAGGGGGCTAGGGAGGGGTTAGGTATGTCCTAGGGATGTGTTACTGACTGTAGGGGGGGGGGCTACATGTGACATGCCACTGATCTCTGCTCCCAATCACAGGGAGCAGAGATCAGTGACACTGTCACTAGGCAGAACGGGGAGATGCTTGTTTACATTAGCATCTCCCCGTTCTTCCTCTCCGTGAGGCGATCGCGGGTATCCCCGCGGCAATCGAGTCCGCGGGACCCGCCGGTGGCGCGCACGCAATGGCACGGTGGCAAATTTAAAGGGACGTACGGGTACGCCCATTTTCCCAGCCGTGCCATTCTGCCGACGCACATTGGCGTGCGCCGGTCGGGAACCGGTTAAATATAGTCCAAGCTCCTGGATCTTGGATTGAATTTATATGGGGCAGCTGAGGATTCCTCCACATCGAAGTATTTGGAGACCAAATCTCCCTAATATATTTTTCCCCCGCTAAGCCGGCTCTCCATACCTTTATAATAGTTATGGAAGAAAAGATGATTCATGCGCTTCCCAAAAGAAGTAAAAAACTAAACAAGCTGCTAAAAACCATGTGACAAAAATGTGAGAAAATTTTGAATAAATTGTAGCGCTAAAACACACATGCTCAATGTAAATAAATATAAATAATAATAAATCTCTGTGCATGTGAACATAGTGTCCCAAAGTGACGTATTGTCAAAGTAAAAAAGTCCACAGTGAATGTGAATAATCCGTATGTCAATTCTGTCTGTTTTCTCAACTGGCAGGCTCAGATGTCATCAGCTTTGGCAAATAGATCAAATACGCTTACCAATAATTTTGGATTCTACTGCCATGAGCATAGAATCAATGGAGCTTTGTGCCACCCAGGGCGAGGATGTTGGAGGCAGGGTAGAGCCTCTGCAGGACCGAGATGCCGCCTCTTGGTCCACGAAAGCAGAACAGGATAGATTCCAAAGTGAAAGTGGTTTCATGCCCCTGTTGAAGGTAATTGGACCGAAACACGTAGGGAGGTTTTTATATACCCTGTACACTGCCTTTTATTTGTGATCACTTTTTATATGTATTACGTTTTTTTTAGTAATAAAATACCCTGAGTTACGCTATGTGGAAGCATTCCTTTTTCTTTCCACATATTTTGGGGAACTGAGAAACCACTTTCACTTTGGAATCTATCCTGTTCTGCTTTCGTGGACCAAGAGGCGGCATCTCACACGCCTCTCGCGTAGGAGGAGTAGGTAGCGCGATAGGCTTTTTGAAGCCACGTTTTTTTTAGAGTCATTAGTTTCCCTCCCACTAGGATGTGTCTCCTGAAGTAAAATCAACTGTGGATGGTCCTTTTTTACGTATTGAAACGTTATTGCTCATTTGAACCTAGAATTTAACCTATGAACATTCCATGATATTATAGAGTGGCAACTATATTCACCTGACATCATATATAAAGAGCAAGACAGACAGACAGCTCCACACTGACCTGAGCCATGAACATCAACGGGGCAACAACACCACACCATCTCTGGCCCCTCAAACACCAAACCTCTACACCTCCCTCCCACCCCACCCTGTCCTTTTCCACTCCCCTCCCTACTCTATAACCCCATCCATCCATGGGTGGGAGCAAAAAGGACCTCTTCCTTACATTTAACCTCACTGACTATAGCTTCTATTCTATACCCAGTCTTTCCATCCAGGTTTGTGAATCGGGCTCTCTAGTGAACACATGTAGGTCAAAGTTGTGCTTACATATTACATTACTCATATTGAGTTAAAGTCATATTCATATTTCCCTATACCCATTTTTGAGAAGAAAAATAAAAACACAAAAAAAAAAGAACTCTTTAAAAAAATAAAAAAGGGATACGTTTTGTTCATAAATAATATATGCCTGAGATTTACAACCACCTTAAGGTAAAAAAATGTTTAGGCTTTATAAACACTTTAAGCACAGCACAGTCACATTTTTTTACCTTTTAAAGAAAATTTACAAGGCAAAGGGAAAATGTCATAGCATGACCTGACCCATCCTCTGTATGAAAATTCTAGCATTGGTAAACTTGCCAGCACCAACCTGGAAACATTAATCACATTTATAAGTTATACTTGTCAGACCACACATACAGTATATTGTATAATATGTAATGTGTTATAAATATAGCTGTATTACTGTGTTCTACCAAACCCTGACAATAAAAGAGAAGACATTTTCTGCTTTTGATTAATTTGAAAGTTATTTGAAAAGCACACACTACAAATAATTGACAAATGTTGCGCTTCTTCCTTATCTCATAAGGAGAGAGGGGCCTTGGATTGGGATAAGCACTGATACAATACACTTGCCATTCACTTACAAGTTACCTCTAGAGCCCCATACACATGGGCTGAATGTCGGTAGTATGTCGGTCTGTCCGAAAAAAAAACTTGTAGTGTGTACCAGGCTTAAAGTGGTTGTAAACCCTTGCAGACCACTTTTCACTACAGGTAAGCCTATAATAAGGCTTACCTGTAGCTACCGTGGATATCTCCTAAACCTGCACGGTTTAGGAGATATCCACTGAATCAGCATGTGCCGACATCATCGGCACATGCGCACTGAAACATGTTCGTGACAATGCTTCAGCTGATGTGTCAGTACTGGCGGCTTCCGTGCCAGTGAGTGGAGTGGGTTGGTAGGGGTTGGCAGGCGGCAGAGCTTATCTCATAAATAGGCATGAGCCATGCCAGCAGGGGCAGTCAGGTGGAAGATGGATATATAGTGCTAAGGAGGCTGTTGGTGGTCCTCAGAGGTACCCCCTAGTCTGGGGCAGGCCTGTACTGGCCATCGCAAAGCCGCGGCCTCAATTACCGGCGCAGCCCAACGCGATCGCGCCGGGAGGGGGGGTGTCGAACGGACACAGGATACCCCAGCTGTGCCGCCCCAGGCGCCAGGTCGCTAATTCTAGTCGCAAATGCGACCTGGCGCCCGGGGTTTGTCGAGCCCTGCCTTAGGGGATGCGCTACATGTCCATGCACATTAGGATGATTAGAGGCATATTTTAAGCTCGACGTTTAGAAGCAGGAAAAAAAACTTTCTGGTTTGTGTTTCTGAATGGAGTTTTCTTGCAAAAAAAATGCTAAACTCTCCTAAACTCATCTAAACTGTACAAATGTACAAAAACGCACTATATGAGCATTTTTTTTTCTGCCAATGAAACTGACGTTTTTTTAAGCCCAGAGTGCATGGAACTTTAAGCTGGTTTGAACGAAAAAACCTAACAGACCCCCACATCAACACAAGTAATGTTGATCCAGGGATCTCCCCCGCTGCACTATTGTATTCTAACAGCGGCTCCCAACACAAATGAAGAAAAACATGTATAAAAAACCCTAGTGCAGTCAGGCCGCATATACAGTATCTCACAATAGTGAGTACACCCATCACATTTTTGTAAATATTTTATTATATCTTTTCATGTGACAACACTGAAGAAATTACACTTTGCTACAATGTAAAGTAGTGAGTGTACAGCTTGTATAACAGTGTAAATTTGCTGTCCCCTCAAAATAACTCAACACACAGCCAGTAATGTTTAAGCTGCTGGCAACAAAAGTGAGTACACTCCTATGTGAAAATGTCCAAATTGGGCCCAACGTGTCAATATTTTGTGTGGCCACCACTATTTTCCAGCACTGCCTTAACCGTCTTGGGCATGGAGTTCACCAGAGCTTCACAGGTTGCCACTGGAGTCCTCTTCCACTCCTCTATGATGGCATCACGGAGCTGGTGGATGTTAGAGACTTTGCACTCCTCCACCTTCCGTTTGAGGATGCCCAACAGATACTTAATAGGGTTTAGGTCTGGAGACATGCTTGGCCAGCCCACCACCTTTACCCTCAGCTTCTTTAGCAAGGCAATGGTCATCTTGGAGGTGTGTTTGGGGTAGTTATTATGTTGGAATACTGCCCTGCAGCCCAGTTTTGGAAAGGGAGAGGATCATGCTCTGCTTCAGAATGTCCCAGTGCATGTTGGCATTCATGGTTCCCTCAATGAACTGTAGCTCCCCAGTGCCGGCAGAACTCATGCAGCCCCAGACTATGACACTCCCACCATAATGCCTGACTGTAGGCAAGACACACTTGTCTTTGTACTCCTCACCTGGTTGCCGCCAGACATGCTTGACACCATCTGAACCAAATAAGTTTATCTTGGTCTCATCAGACCACAGGACATGGTTCAAGTAAACCACTCATATGTCTATTTCCCAAAGACAACCTCTGGATATGACGCTGAGCACGTGCACTCAACTTCTTTGGTCGACCATGGTGAGGCCTTTTCTGAGTGGAACCTGTCCTGTTAAACCGCTGTATGGTCTTGGCCACCATGCTGCAGCTCAGTTTCCAGGTCTTGGCAATCTTCTTAAAGCCTGGGCCATCTTTATGTAGGGCAACATTTTTTTTTTCGGATCCTCAGAGAGTTCTTTGCCCTGAGGTGCCATGTTGAACTTCCAGTGACCAGTATGAGAGAGTGAGAGCGATAACACCAAATTGAACACACCTGCTCCCCATTCACACCTGAGACCTTGTAACACTAACGAGTCACATAATACCGGGAAGGGAAAATGGCTAATTGGGCCCAATTTGGACCCTTTCATTTAGGGGTTTACTCACTTTTGTTGCCAGTGGTTTAGACATTAATGGCTGTGTTGAGTTAATTTGAGGGGACAGCAAATTTACATTGTTATACAGCTGAAGGCCTCTTGAGCCCCCTAGGGAAAGAGAGCCTTGACTGATGGGGGCATGGCTAGGTGTGTGTCAAGGAGAACGATTGGTTGGGACATGGGGATGGGATGGGCCTGAGCTCAGGAAATCGTGTGCCCCAGGGAATTCTGGGTCTTTCGGAGGAGTCGTTGGAAGAGCTGCCCTCCCTTTTTTTCCTATGTTTGGTATGTCACAGCTTGCTGCGGTTTTCTTGACCTTGCCAGCAGTTAAAGTTGCTGTAATGGGCTATGCCCTTGATGGAAAATTGGAAATAGGCTGTCTGTCTAGCACTTATGGTAAGGACAGGCCCCACTTCCCTCTTTTGGTTAAGTGCTCACAGTACGACTGACTGGTACTGGTTAAATATGTTCACCACTTCCCTCTTTTGGTTAAGTGCTCACAGTTCGACTGTGACTGGTACTGGTTAAATATGTTCACATGTTATGTGTTGGAATTGAATAAAGCTGTGGCCTTGCCCTTTCCAACCTAATGGTTGTAAGTGTCTTATTTAATGGAGTGAAGGGCAAGGGTGGTTGGGGATTTTATCCCTTGGTGTTACGTTAAGTGGAACCTAAGCCCATTGCGCCTCAGCAGTCATGTACACTCACTACCTTACATTGTAGCAAAGTGTAATTTCTTCAGTGTTGTCACATGAAAAGATATAATAAAATATTTACAAAAATGTGAGGGGTGTACTCACTTTTGTGAGATACTGTTTGTATTACGTAGGTGTAATAGGGTTAACATCAAATGTTAACATCATTGGTTATTACAACTAATTACTTCATATCCATCCAATCACAAATAGTATTATATCAATGTCCACGCAAATCAAATCTGTTCATCAAGATAAGGAACTTGGGGTTTTGGTTCTTCTGGTAATTCCCTTCATAGACATGTTTAGTAGGGTTTGAACTTGTCCGGTCTTCTACTTAGGTTTCAATATATGCATTGCCTTAAAATGGAGACACCTCTAAAATGGCTGACACTGTCACAAAACTTCGGGTGATCATGTGATTCAGAAATTATCATCTATAATTTCCCTGCACACCGCCCAGAGGAGGTAAATAGTGGAGGAGGCCACGCTTTTCATGCTGAGCTAGGAAAACTGCTAGGTGGAGGTTTAGGTTTGAATGATTAGGAAGGGCAGTATAGTTTTCAATAAAAGTGAAGTTGTCCTTTAATATCCTCTGCCACCACCGCCAAGACTCCGTTCTCTGTTTGTTAAGATAAGCGAAACCTGTAGCTAAAGTAAGCCTGCTATCAGTCTGCAAAGATGTCACTACATAATTAGGTTTATTTAATAAGCCTGTAAGAAAAGTTCATAATGTGTCTACCCATAGCAACAGATCAGGATTTATCTCTGACCAACTGCAATATAATGAAATTTGATTCACTTTACTCATCTCAATAGCCTTTTCATTACATATCATGAAAAATATTATAATGGAGAACAGACTAATATACACCGTGTCAGAGGATATGGTCAAGACAGACACTGTAAAGAAACAAATAGTGCTTTTAGATATATTCCCAGAATTCCAGCATCCTGATGCAGATGGAAAGGCCGTGAATAGACCTGTATTTTTTTTTAAAGAAACCTACAGTAAAATAAAAGACAAACAATTCTGAAGATATTAGACGATGATTCACTAATTCCAACAAGCTCAGTCACAGCTCATGTAATGGCTCTGCTGTATCATTCACAAAATCCTGGATGTGGTACCCCACAATGTGACAAATCACTGCAGATGGTATGAGGCAATAACCCTTTCTTTTTGTATACGTCAAACATCACATATCAGAATGGTATACTTATCCTTACCCTAGAGTCATATAGACATGCTACACCCTTCCTTACTTCCTTGATTCCTTTTATTCTTCTTCCTTATTGTGTTCTTTTTCTTTACAATCGATTATGTGAATTATACAAACATTTCAAAGAATACAAGTTACCAACAGCCACTTAGGATGAATTACACATTTGATATTGTTATCTGTAACCTTGAAGCCACATGAGTTATTCTGAAGCTACAAATGTCAAACATGCTCCAATGATACTGATTTATTCTTCATATTTTAGCATAATGATCAGAGTTTAATTGATCAATAATAAGGGCAAAAGCTGCAGCTGGCCCAGGCCCACCATTCCAGTGAGTCTCCTCCATTGGGCTTCTGCTATATACTATATACCTAATTTATTACCTTTACTAGCCCAAAAAATGTCCTCTGTTCTCCTCTTTGATTTGGTTTCACTTTCACTTACCGAGTACTAACTTTCACTAACTTCATGGCAAAGATCCAGTAACTTCAACCCACATTCAGTGAGAGTGCCCTTATTGGCCATAGGGACAGACTCATTAAATAGCAGAGTGGTATTTGATAGAATATTGTCATGAAACTAAATCAGAGCGGGGCACACAAAAGACTTCTGGCTTGTAAAGTTAATAGCAGGCATTCTGGGGCATTTGCCTTTAGGTCCTTTCACACCGTACACGTCTATTCCAGTCAGCAGGGTATCTTTGAACAGATTTCCCTCCACCATCCCCAGGTCTGAGTCTGCCAGGATCAACAAGCTTCAGACAGATATGGCTGACTGTGGGTACAATTGTGTTTGGGGAATTAACTGTACTGCAATGATGGTGGCAGGAGAATCACACCCAGAGAACATGGAAACAGAGAACAGAAATTACAAACTGTAAGCATAACAGTCATGCTGGGTTCTTTTAAAGGGTAACTCCACTTTCATGGGGAAAAAAATAGCAAATAAAGAAAAACAATATAGCGTATACAATTGTGACACAAATCATATTGTAATTGAATGTTATTAAAAATTACCTTTCCTTTTCAATCTGCAGGTGCTGTAATTTCTGAAAATGCAAGGCAATATGGCTACCTGGAGGTGTTCTGTACACAGAATGTGTACAGAATGCCCCCAGAAACATAATTTCCTGCTTTTAGAATTGGCTCTCTGATTTTCCCAGAAGTCTGCACTAAGATACAAGTCAGATTTCTGGCATCCTCTGCAACAAAAATGTTCTTTTTGGTGAGATACTCCCAATAGGAACACGTCTAAAGGGATGCAGGCCCAGCAGCTTTTCTCATTAGAGCCGCTGCAACAGCTGATTGATAATTATAAAAACCACTCCCATCAGACTCACTTTCCCATATGGGCGCAGAGAAACACAGAGGGATTTCTTCAGAAAAACAAAAAGGTAGGAATCTGCAACAAAGTTTGTTAAAATCCTTGCAATGTACATAGACCACCCAGGGGGGAATGTTTTTTCTTTACAAAAGTGGAGTTACGCTTTAAAGTATAGGCACAGCACATGGAATAGTACAGGAGGATAGCTGGGGGGAGTGGCACTCACTTTGGGTGTAAGCTACACCACCCCCAGTTGCGGGACGAAGGTGTGTGAGAATAATGCCCCGTACACACGGTCGGACTTTGTTCGGACATTCCGACAACAAAATCCTAGGATTTTTTCTGACGGATGTTGGCTTAAACTTGTCTTGCATACACACGGTCACACAAAGTTGTCGGAAAATCCGATCATTCTGAACGCGGTGACGTAAAACATGTACGTCGGGACTATAAACGGGGCAGTGGCCAATAGCTTTCATCTCTTTATTTATTCTGAGCATGCGTGGCACTTTGTCCGTCGGATTTGTGTACAAACGATCGGAATTTCCGACATCGGATTTTGTTGTCGGAAAATTTTATATCCTGCTCTCAAACTTTGTGTGTCGGAAAATCCGATGGAAAATGTGTGATGGAGCCTACACACGGTCGGAATTTCCGACAACAAGGTCCTATCACACATTTTCCGTCGGAAAATCCGACCGTGTGTACAGGGCATTAGTTGCATAAGTTATAAAACGTCCTAACTTTGTAAGTCAGGAAAAACCTATGGCTCATTGCTTTAAACTGGTCTTCCAGAAAGATGATGCTGTTGGTGAGTAACTATCTAGAAGGCAACCTAGAGCAATAGACTGGAGAATAGACTAGTAAGAAAATGGAGGGGTTGCCATGTCGCCTCCCATAGTTTGTGGATATCTAGGGTCCAGGCAGATCTCCTGGTCCTCATTGCCCTAGCTCCCACCTCTGCTAAAGGTGAGTAGCAGGAGGGTGGCAGACTCCCAGGACACTCGTCTGTTTAGTTGGGACAAATTGCAGGGCCCAGATGAGGTACAGTTCTGTGCTAAACTCTCATGGAATGGGAAGTCCCCTGAGAATTCTCCCATGACCCAGAGCTGAGAGCCACAAGCAGCCTAGAAAGAGGTAGAGGTTTTATAAGGCACAAGCGCAGAGTTCAGAAAATACCACTATTTAACAATGAAGGAATTAAGGGCAGGGGAGAAAGCAGGTATAAATCCCTTCCTGGAAGAAGGCATATTCAGCTGTCAGGTGCAGGGCAGAAGGTCTGGGTGCTAACTGCTAAGGCAATGGAGTGCTTGGTACCTATCCTAAGAGAAGAAGGTAGTGTCTGCTCTGTCTTGTCCACTTGCAAGGCACTGGGCCATGGGGATGCAGCCCTGCTTCAGAAGCTGGAAGTGCAATGCTAAGAATTCTCCCTTAATTTGCTTAATGAAGGATGCATGGGTTTTAACGTTTCCCCATCTGTAGCTGATCTTCTAATCCTAAAAGATCTGGAGGAAAGTACAGAAGATATGCCTCCTCAGAATAGTAGTTGGTGTGGAAAATGCTGGTAAGGGTTACCCTGAAATTTGAGGGTGGTACAGACCAGCTTGTAGAAACATTTCCTTTTTTTTTTCCCTTTTCCTTTTTTTTTTTTAAAGTTAAACTTGGGATAATGCGGGCCATTGGATCTTTTGCACCCCATGGCATGATGCACTCTGTTCATCTCCAAGTGATCTACTGGGATGGTGGTTGCTAGCTCTTAAAATAAGGCCCTGTTTTCACTAGCCTTCTTTTTGTCTTTGATGATCTGTCAGTCCAGTTGTTCCCAGAATGGACATCTCGATTGGAAGATTTTCTATCATCTCTTGTTCTGGGGATAATGCTAAGATTTTGGATTTTTTTTTTCTATTAGTGACAATTGTCATCAGTACAAATAGAGAAGTAAATCACCCCAGTAGGGATGCAGACAGCAAATAAACTTGACAGAGGTTCTAACTATTTCCCACTCAATCAAAAACTTAAATTGCCCAAAGATACAGTTTAACCTATTCTGCTAATTTTATATTGTTCCCAACATATTTTAGGATTGACATCATAGCACAGAGTATATTTCCCACTAAATAATATTTCTATTGACTCAGTGGCTGGATCAACTGCAGCCTTTTACATCTCCTCAACAGTCACTACCCTGGGATCCTTACAGTACATTTACTTTTTTAAAAGGGCGCAGTAGTTTCATTAGTGGGCTTCTCACACCTTCGGTCTGATAATTCAATACAACATTCAGGGTGAAGAGAACTAAATATTCATTACCCTGCTGCTCTTGTCTACAGCACCCCACACATTCATCCACCAATGTGCTGCCTGTCTTAATGTTCCTAGCACCAATGTATAGCAAATCATCACAAACTTCTGTGTGTGGAATTTATTGAATGTGATGATGACAACTCTTGCCTTTATGTTACCCACCATTGCATTGCCAACTTGCCAAGTGCCCAGTCCAACCTAAAACAGTGTATCTTCAATGCTAAAATTACTGATGTCTGAGGGCAGAATAGAAAAAGAATACGGGAATAAGGGATCTCCTTCAGTTCTAAAAAAATGCTAATATACAGTGGGTATAGAAAAGAATCACCCACCAGACTTATTGTTTGGTGTTGAGGCTAAATAATTAAATTTTAGTCTCATCTGACGATAACACCTCCAAATCTTCAGGGTGTGTTTTGGCAAAGCTCAGTCGTGACTGTGTGTGGCCTTTTTTGAGGAGTGGATTTTTTCTTGCAACTCTCCCATACAAGCCACATTTGTAGAGAATTTGTGATATTGTTGTAACATGCACACGATGACCACTCTTTGTCATAAATTTTTGCAACTGCTTCAGAGTTGCTGTAGGTCTCTTGGTAGCCTGTCTGACCAGTTTCCTCCTGGCTCCTTCATCCAGTTTGGAGTGACGTCCTAAACCAGGGAGGGTCTGTGATTTACCAAATACCTCCCACTTCTTAATATTAGACTTCACTGAGCTTGTAGGCATTAATAAAGCCTTTTACAGTTTTTTGCATCCATCTCCTGACTTGTGCCTATCCACAACTTTATCCCGGAGATCTTTTGACAGTGCCTTACCACCCTTAGTTGATTGTTTGCTTGAGCTGCACTACCAAGGACTGGAATGTTCCTGGAAAGCTATTTTCATGCTAAGCTAATCAAAATGACCACAGCTGATCACAGTTGAAAGTCAAATGGCTTTGTGTGCCATTGAGAAGTTGATTAGCTATACCTGATTGTCATTTTTAGGAGGGAGTGATCCTTTTTTCAACTCAGTGATTCTTTTTTTGATTTTTTTGATTTTCATCTGACATTGATGTTATATCTTTCAGTTAGAAAACATATTGTACCAAAAGTGCTATTTATTTTTACAAGTGTGTTTCGCTAAAATGCTTCATACATGCATAGTAATAATCACTGAAATGTTTTATCAGCTTTTAGTGCACCTTGTTAAATCAAAGCTTACCTACAGCATCTTGTTTGAGCCTGCAGTAGAGTTAATTTTTGTTACTCTTCCTGGTGGGTCTGTACCAGAAGAACATTTGATTACCAAGAGGGAAGTGGGCCAGAAGCCACACATACTGCCAGATGTATGCACCCTGGGCGTGCACAGGTACATACTGGGATGAAAAAAGACACATGGTTACATAGTTACATAGTAGGTGAGGCTGAAAAAAGACACAAGTCTATCAAGTCCAACCTATGCGTGTGATTATATGTCAGTATTGCATTGTATATCCCTGTATGTTGTGGTCGTTCAGGTGCTTATCTAATAGTTTTTTTAAACTATCGATGCTCCCTTGCTGAAACCACCAACTGTGGAAGGGAATTCCACATCCTTGCCACTCTTACAGTAAAGAACCCTCTATGCAGTTTAAGGTTAAATCTCATTTCTTCTAATTTTAATGAGTGGCCACGTGTCTTATTAAACTCCTTTCCGCAGAAAAGTTTTATCCCTATTGTGTGGTCACCAGTACAGTATTTGTAATTGAAATCATATCCCTTCTCAAGCATCTCTTCTCCAGAGAGAATAAGTTCAGTGCTCGCAACCTTTCTTCATAACCAGTATCCTTCAGTCCCTTTATTAGCTTTGTTGCCCTTCTCTGTACTCGCTCCATTTCCAGTACATCCTTCCTGAGGACTGGTGCCCAGGACTGGACAGCATAATCCAGATGAGGCCAGACCAGAGTCTTGTAGAGTGGGAGAATTCTCGTTTTATCTTTTGAGTTAAAGTGGTTGTATACCTTTTTTTTTTTACTTTTACCTACAGGTAAGCCTATAATAAGGCTTACCTGTAGGTAAAAAAAATATCTCCTAAACCTGTAAGTTTTACCTGGTGTGGGGAAATGCTTAATATGTATCCAAATACAGTGTTATATATTTAAAATATTGAACTTCTCCTTTTGTAGACTATTTCCTTTCCTGAGGCTTTAGGTACCATAGACTTCAGTACAAATGTTTTTTCAGGAGTACCTGTTTATTTATGCCTGCAGGTGCAACTTAATGAGAACCAAAAGCATAAATAGGATATTAATCCTATTTGTTTATTTTTGCCCAAAGAGTAGAATCTGATGCAGAGACACATACAATGCTTTTGAGCCATTTGTCTTAACAACATGTTCATACTTGCAACTGATATGGCATATAGTATGCATACTAACAAGCTGGACCAATGTAACTATGATATAAAATCTATATCAGGAAGTCAGCCTTAAATAATAGAATATTATTCCTTCACTGATTTGAGCAAACACCAAAGCCCAGACATCTGTCTGCAGGGACTCTTAGGGCCCAACAATAAATGGTCATTAAACCCAGACTATAAGAAAAACTCTCATTACATGCTATATCACAGAGTGTGCATTCATTTTGTATAGAGCTAAATAGAACTGCTTGATCCTGCCTTCAGCTACCCCTCCCATCTTCTCTGTGTCCCCATTGCAGGCTGAGATTGTGTAGACCAGCTGGTTTCCTCAACTGAGCATGCTCATATTTCAGTTTCATTCTAAGCTCTAGTCTTCATTTCCTCCTTTTTCTGTGCAGCCCACATGACTATAGAGTCAAACATTTGGTAACTGACACTTCCCTTCTTCCCTCCTTTCTCCTCCATGTCCTCCTATGGCTAAACACTATGGGGGTGGGATATAGTATGCTGATGGATTACATTCAATAAGAAACTCACAAAAAGCTTAGTTTTAATATAAAGCAGTATTAAATATAGCAAATGTAATTGCTAACACCTGTAAAGTAAAAAAGAGCCTTGGATGAAGATGCCGTCTGAACAAAATTAAAGCTAGTGTCTATCATCTTTGACTCCAATCACGTCATATTAATGCACATCAAATACGCATCTTATGTTCAATAAAGATCTAAGGAGCTATAAAACATTTTTTTATTTATAATTTATTTTGAATTGCTCTTCTGAAACTGATTTTTTTTTTAGTCATGTGACTGGCACAGCACTAATCAGGACTTAGACTGTGGAGAGAATACATCAACAGAGTAATAGAGGCCCCTCCCAAAGATCATTCCCTGTGGATGCCAAAGAATAGGTAAAGAAAATGTGACTACACAACCGTGGTACAGGAATAAGATACTTAGAGGAGTAAAAAAAAAAAAAAATACAGTGCCATCATATACAGTATATGATTTATGTTTAGTATCATTTTTGTTCCGAAGGGCCATGTGTGGCCCCTGGCTCACAGGTTGGGCACCAGGACCATAGAGCCTACCTAGCCATATCCAAACTACCAATCTATCACCAAACCTTAGGAAAATGTGGCTAAATTACTCTGGAGTGCCTAGCAAGGTGAATAAGCATTCCTGCTCTCTGTATGGTTAGCACAGCTACAGGGTAGAAGTACATACTACACTTCCCATCATGAGAAGCCATGAAGTCCTCAAAGACTAAGGCACTACCCTGGATGAGAGAGGATATGCTGTGCAAAGTTGTGAGTAATATGCAGGCTGGTGGGAATTTTGTTGAAGGGCTTAAGAGAAGTCGGGAGTTTCAGATGCCGGAGATAATAGGGTGGGCTTGTTAGGGTTTGGGGTTGTTAAGGGGTAAGTTCACCTTTACAGAAAACCCTGTAAGGTGAACTTAAACAGGTGCCCCTACTTGCACCCCCCCCCGGTCCCGCTGACCTGGATCGCCGCTATCTCTGGTTCTAAGCCCCGGTATATCCACGCCAGGAGTCTGGGGCTTAGAAATCCTCTCTGCTGAATGTCCAAAAGTCCCTTGTCAGGAGGGACGTTTGGAGCATTCTAATTGGTCAGCAGCCGCATAGCCTCCTGTCAGCTACAGAGAATACTGGAGGAAGGAGAGAGGATTTCTAAGCCCCGGGCTCCTGATGTGAATATACCGGGGCTTAGAACCAGAGATAGCGGCAGTCCAGGTCAACGGGACGAGGAGGGGGACCTGTGTAAGTTCACCTTCCAGATTTTTCTGTAAAGGTGAACTTACACTTTAAGGCTATAGTAAATGGTACAGAAATTAACCTCAGGTTCCGAATGTGATAAACAAATCTTTTGAGTAAAGATTATCTGAAATTACTTTTTTATGTGATGTTTAGTGCGCTGAGATACTTTTCATGATCATTATGTTCTACAGATTTGAAGAACCGTATCCTACTAGTTGTCAGTACAATTAGCTTTGAAGATACTACAAACGCCTGTACAGGCTGCAAATTTCTATAGCAAAGTAGCTATGTATGATTTACCAAATACTGCCTACTATGCTTCAGTATAATTACTGTACAAGAAACCCAGATAGCAAACAATTGAGCTACAAGTTTGAAAATGACTTGCTAAGCTATTGCTCGACTTGCCAGGCTTCTGAAGTTTGTTACACAATTGCAGCAAGTCCGCATTGCATGACTCCAGATCAGCATTCTTTGCAAACATTCTGCAAGTTTGCTGCAAGTTTTGGTTCAGTTATGTTGTGCAATAGTCATCCCACCACAGGGGTCACTGTGGCAGAATTTTCATGCTGTAGACTTGCAGAGCTCTTGCTGTAGACTCACCACTTGCCAAGCAAATTTGCTACAAATTAGAAAAGTGTCAACTAGAACTTGTTCTTCAAGTGCTCTGCAAATGTACAACTTGCCAGTAAAAATTTGCAGCAAGTTAACAGGCCTACAATTCAACACTGCCACAGATGTATGGCAAGTTATACTTGCTATCTGGTAAACAGGATTATACCCTACACCAATTAGACCTAAGTCAATCTCAAATTTATATTTACTTGGCTAATGTCATTATCATTTTGCCATGCTTTGATCCTTTCTGGTTGAAAATCAACATATCAGACAACCCTTTCAAAATTAAAAAAATGAACATATCAACTGTCCCAGTTTATTAAAAATGTAACCATATTTACGAAGTCCTCTTTTGCCAAACCCCACCTAACCTGGGACCCAAGAATCCTGACAATCCATTTAAAACTACAACTGACCAGAAGTATGATATTGGGAATGCCCCACTGGACAGATGTAGGAATCATGACAAATACTGTACTTAACAGCGTTTTCATATAAACGGTCTAATCATGTGAAACGCTCACATTGCTCATTGTAGCCAGAAATTGTGTGATCATTGCATACATTTTAGGACACATGAGGGAGCTCAGAAGAAGAAGTAGCAGTTTTTATTCAAGAAAAGGTAATTTTTTTTACTAAAATTAATGTCACGGCATAATGCTGACATGTCCCTTACTGATTAATGTATAATGTGAATGATCGGTCCCATTTCAAAGTGCACCTGTGGGGAAAAAGAGCTTGTAAAACTCCACTTATTATAAAAAATAGGCACTTTCGGGTACCGCTCTTGATTCCTTTAGGAGTACCCCAGGAACCCCAAAACCTAAGAAGCTGTTATGCAAACAGTTACAACCTTCCATGCTTGTCAGCTCCAGGTGGCTATTTCTCACATCGTGCAACCTACTACAGGCCCATCACTGTGATGGGAAGTCTCACTAGTCAGTAGCAAGTGCTACAAAATAATTTTTTCTCTGCTGGTTTGCTCTTTTGCCTAGAACACACAGCCTGAATGTCGGGAGACATCGTCCAGTTCAATAAAAAATGGCCGACATTCGGCTCATGTGTATGTCAGCTGGTCCGACAGAAGCCGGCCGTTTGACTGGCTTCTGTCGAACGAGCATGCTGGAAAACCAGCAGCCAACTGACTTCTGATCAGCACCCTCAGCCAATGACAGAGAGCGCTGACCAGGGTGTTCTGACGGTGGGGCAACCCCCCTGTCAGAACACCTTGTTTGGCGCACTAACGTTGGATCACTGCACTAACGTCAGATCGTTAGTAGAGTGACTATTAGTGTGTACCAGGCTTTAGTTGTTTTCCAAAAAATAATTGCTAATGAACCTTTCCATATGCACTAAATGGAAGTTTTTATTTTTACTCAGAGTTCATTTATCATCATCTCTCACTTACTCAACAACATTTGCCAATTAGACACTTTAAGGGAGTGGAGCCTATTTTATACAAAGGAAGCAGATCAAAAGCAGGTCACAGCAATCATCATTTCCTGCCCTTGGCAAAGCATACCTTAAAGAGTAGCAAGTCATTGGCAAGAAATGGCTATAGATTATTTTCAATTCAACCCATTGTGCAAACTTTTTATGTAGCAGTAATTCTCTGGAACACATCTGCATTCCAATGTGGAAATCAGATTGCTGATTCACCATATATAATAATTACCATGTCAATTTACACATTCATGATTAGATAAGTTTTAAGCCCAGGAAAACTGTTGTCTGACATCTGGTAGTAAGCAGGAGTATGTAAATCAAACGACCATGCCAAAGTATTTATAAAATTTAAAAAATGTAATTTTTTTGTAAATGATTGCACATGACCAACACCTTAATGAATAAGAACAGGATTACTTCCTGTATTTTATGTCAGTGACTCAGTGTGTATATACTGTATTATAGGCAGGGACAAACATATGGCCCCTTCCCCCACCTATAACTTCATAGCAAGGAGCAGATGGAAGGGCAACGCATGCAAAACAAAACCAAAGAATATTCCCAGCTCAACTCACCAACCAGTCTGCTTACCAACTGAATTATCCTGTCTAACATTTTGTGTTAAAAGCAGGTTTAGTTAGCACACATTTGCAAATACATGTGTAAGCTGCAGAGGCCCCCCAGTATTATCTTCAGTCCTAACTCTTGTAAATTTATATGTGCAGCACCCTGGTGTTTAGGCAGGGTTGCTATCAAATTTAGTTGCCAGGCGATATTTGCCTTGGCCAATTGTTAGGAGATCAATTGATTCCTCTCTAAATCTGGACTTGTTGCACCCTTTCTCTTCTGTCACTAGGTGGCACTATGCTAGTGGCATTAGATAAGACACGGGCTTTGAAAGCTCAACCATGAATGCATGGGGTGTCTCAGCCAATGGGCAGGGATTTTCTTTGGTCCCTTGGCCTACTGGGAGAGCCTATTTATTTGAGTGGAGTCAGGTGATCAGGGATCTGTGCCACCTGGACGGCTGTCTGGGTGGACGTGTGTTATGCTGCCCCGGGCTGCTAGGCCAGAAGCCTGAGGCCTATCCTGGGGACACCTGGCTGCTAGGCTGCCTGAGGCATATCAGGAACAGGAGAAGCAGCGTAGGGTTGGGACTATTGGCTTGTAGTCCAACCAGAAGTAGTGGTTCAGCCGGACGGGGAACCATCTGTGGTAGGTGGTAGAGGGGAAGCTGTAGCCACTAAGGGACCATCCACTTTGTTACCGGAGACCACTGTGAGTAAAGTGAAGCCAGTACCAGAGCAGTCTTCTCACCAACCGGGGAGGGTGAAGAAGTGGAAAACTTCAACAAGTGCCAAGCCAGGGACCCAGCGGGACAGCAGAGGAGACGCTTGCGGAGCATCAGTAGGTGTCAAGCCAGGGACTTAGTGGGTCAGCAGGGGTGATGCTTGAAGAGTATCTGAGTTCCAAGCCAGAGACCCAGCAGGGAAGCGGGGGTGATGCTTGAGGAAGATACTGTGTGCTAAGAGTTGAAGAGCTCAGGGGATCCAGTGGCTATTGGATCTGAAGTCTAGTGAAAGACTGGGAGTTCATTGAGTGAAGATCCACAGGGAGTGACTGTGGAGTAAGCGGAGAATTGTTTGTGTTGCCAATAGTTAAATACAACCACCGTTAGTAACTGCTACAAGATTAATGCCATAAGAGACAGCGGTCCTACCTATACAGAAGCGGTGTCTGGCTGGAGGCCTTCATTTGTATAGCTGTCTACCTATAAAGGTCTCGGAGTCTGCCAATTATCATTGCATCTACCTAAGGGTGTCCTGGCCCTAACCCTCTTTCCCCCAGCTCTGTTCAAGAGACAATAAATCTCTTTGCATTCAAAAAGTGTCTGGCGCCCACCATTTCATTTTGCATTACACCCACCATGCCTTGTAACCCACTCTACACAGAAGGATGTCAGCTGTCCCTAACTCTGGAGGTCACCATTAGGCCTCAGTGGCTCCAGGACCTGGATACATATGCAGGACCCGACTGAGGCTTGGGTATCAGTACAAGAGGAAATATAGTCCTCAATATGCATATCATGGGTGACGCTGAAAAACAAAGAAAAAAAATAATTTGTGCAATTGCTTCAAGGTCATTGCAAAATTGCATATGTGTTTTTATTTCCCAGGAATCATTGCTGCAAAGTCTTTCACTGCCTGTTAAACATATTTGACAGCTAACATTTCAATCTATGCAGATGAGGTCTAGTTAGCAGAATCAGTTCTGTCTGCTAAAGTGTCAAAAAATGCTGTATGAAGGGATTTCTATTTTTATAAAACAAACCCCTACCTGCATTCAACCTCAGCACAAGTGTGGTATTAAAGTTGCCAACATTTTTTCATTTTTATGTTAAAAAGGTTGAGCTTCGCAATAGCCTCACTCCATAGTACAACCCTTTCCTGACCAAGAATATTTTTTTTTTCCATTTTTTTTACATACTGTCACCAGTCAGTATCCCTGATCACCACCACACCATTTATATGATGACACTGTACTGCAACTTTTTAATTTCTTCATTTCCAAAAAATTACAACTTCAAAAAAACTTGCCATGCCTTTAATAAATACCTTGGACTGTCTACTTTCCAAATAGAGTTGATCAATTTTCAAATATATATATATATATTATATTGTAGAGGCTAAAACTTTCACACAAACCAACTAATACACTTATTGAGATTTTTTTTAACCAGAGACATGTAGCAGAACACATTTTGGCCTAAATGTATGAAGAATTTTATTGTTCTTATTTTATTTTATAGATTTTATAACAGAATCTCAAAGTTTATTTTCGTTTATATCGTAAAAAATAAAAAAAAAAACAGTGGTGATTAAATACCACCAAGAGAAAGCACTGTTTTATAAATTTTTATCAAAATTGAATTTGCATACAGTGTTGCGTGACCGTGTAATTGCCAGTTAAAGTAGCGTAGTATATATAAAGCTAATAGTGCGGCGCAACAAAAGATATCTCATAAATACATAGATTCACAAAAAAATACCTTATACAAATAAATAGTATATCATATACACAATTCATAGAAGTGATTATAGATTAAAACCAGAACAGTCCCACAATTCTTAATTCATAAAGGAATTAAAAAGAATATATATGCATACATAACCATCACAAATGTGTAATTTCAATTAATTATTAATAGAAATTCATATAAAAGTCCACCAATATTTTGTATTATCAACAGCGATAATATTGCATATAACATGCGTGCTTCAATCTAGAAGCATGTGCAGAAAAACATGCTTCACTGCTGTGCTCCACCACCTGTTGATGCTCCCTCTGACCTCACAGAAAGACCCACAGAATGGTAAGGTCAGACATAGCCTTCCCAGATCTCTGGTTCATAACTGCAGCAATACTCCAAGGACACATGGAACAGGTCTCACTCCACTCCATAGTAATAGAGCCTTCCCACTCAGCAGGGGATATAAGAAATAAAAACTCTCATAGTGTAGTTTGCCAACCACTCTAATATTTAATTATCTAAGAAACAATGTTACTCACAAGGAAGGTGCACTCTATAATCCAATGTACTAGACAAATATCGCCTGTTTAAAATCCAATGTTACTGCCCCCTCAAGCATGGACTCACCAACTTCCGGGCCTAATGACAGCACATGGTTACACCCACTGACGTGTTTCGTCAAGTGGTACAGTGACTTCTTCATAGGAAAACCCGAACAGATGTCTAACAGCTCTTTTATACACGCCCTTAGTATACTTGTTACCAGGCAATGGTGGCAATGTTTCTGTAGCCTCTACAACAGACACTAGAGGGAAAAAAAAGTCCTGACACATTACGGCCATATTGCCATAGTCTGCCTTAGTAAGTACAGTTGAAAATAGAAAGCCAAAAATGAGAGCGATAGACTCTGCTGAACAAACAAGACGTTATATAAAAAGACTTGTACTTGTAAGTAGCGCAGTGTTGAATAGCAAAAAATGGCCTGGTCATGAAGGGGGTAAAACCTTCCGGTGGTTAAGAAAAATAAGTTTGTTTCTCAGATCTACTCACCCCAGCCTTTTGCATGCACCCTGTATCCTGAAATACACCCTGAAAACCATTAAACACCCTACTTACTGCCAATAGTGACAACCTGAATCATGGCTTCTGAAATTTCCTATATTGTTCTTTACCGTTAGCAGCTCAACATGCACCATAGTACAGAGCTATGTGACGCTCCAGTCTCAATAGAGGTGTATATCTGCTCCTTCATTGTCAGTAAGACAGCACCACTTATACCTACCTACGTTCATAGGATTGACAAGCAAAGGCAATCATTCCACGGCAACAATGATACAGTTGAAAGGAACTTTGTCACCATCTTTGCCCTACTAAACCTCCCTTTGCCTTGGTTGGACCTGCTGCTGATCATGAGAATAATAGAAGTGGAAGCATTGCTATGTAACAGGAAGATGTCATAGTGATGGTACAACTCACCTCCAACTATATCCAAGATTTCCAGCTTGAATTTGGCCATAGAGCATCATGTGAGCATGGAGAACACCTCCAAAGTGTTATTTATCACAGTGCAATGGTATTAAAGGCTGAGCTACATTATGTGTGCATGTAGACAACTAGTCTTGAACCTAGAGATTAGCTTTAACCTAATTTGTTACATTTTCTACCCAAGGAAGCAGATTTTTTGACAATGTATCATTTCCCAACACCACTTTTTTAGGTGGTGAACCTAAGGCTCCATTCACACCTGAGTGTGTCGATTCACTGGCCTTTTTCTGGTGTTTAAGCTTTTTTGCAGCTTTTTAGAGAATTTTTTGAAAGCGTTTTCAAAGTGTATTACAAGCATTTTACAGCTTCAGGCATTTTTGTTTTAGCCAATAGAAAGCACTAGGGGGCAGAGAGGGAGAGGAAATTAGGGGGAGAGAGCTGGTATTTGAGCAGAAAACACTTGTAAAAAGCTTGTAAAACACTCAAGTCAAGAATTTCTATTGAAGTCTATGGGGGCCAAAAATGCTTGTAATCTGCCAAAAGGAAGCTCATGTACTTTTTTGAGTGACAGGAGTTTAGCTTCAGGCGACAGAATGCTTAGATGTGAATAGGGGCCATTTAAATGAATGGGATTTGGCTTGCTGAGCTTTTTAGAGCAACAAGCTTCAAGCAGAAAATCGCTCAGGTGTGAACAGGGCCTTAAGGAATGCATCAAAGTGGTTGTCAACCATTACATATACCCAGTGATGTGACTAGCCTCCGGTGGTACACAGAGATAAAACAAATCCTCCTACTTAGGTTGTACCTGTTTATCTGAGGCCCTCTCTCCTCTACAGCCTTCTAAAATACACAGATCAAAGGCTATTTCTCAACTCCAGCAAGCAGGGGATCTGATGTCACACACGGAACATCATAGAGCAGGGAGGTGAGTGTAATCTACGACATAAGTGATTGGAAAGGACACACCTCCTCTACACAATCTCTGTGTAAACATGCACATTTGAGGGTGTGTGTTTGATGGGTGGGCGGGGCTGTCTCCCAAGACTCTGTGGTGTCAGAATAACCTGTTAGAAGCGACTCATGCAGATAGCAGAGGGAAGAGAGAGGAGACAGAAATAACAGTAGGTGTCTTGGATGGAGGCAAGTATACACTATTGAGGGATATGCTTTGACCATTTTCTATTTCTGAGGTTTACAACCACTTTAATATAGACAATTTAAAAACCCATTAAATGTAATTGTGGAAGAAATCACTGACTAATGTAAAATTCCTGACTAATAGATAAAATAGATAGAATTATCTCAAGGTCAAATGCATTCCATTTTTTCCTGGTGTGGTAGAATTATCTGTTCTGTTTCCTTGCAGCATCTCTTTTTCCAGTGTGGTTGTGCCAGAAATATGTGGGACGGATGCCAGTTACAACTCGCTGTAATCAGCGCTGTGCTGGGTTAACAAGTGTGCAGAGAGAGCGAGGACTGTGACATCTGTACAAGGTAAACAAGACCAGGAATTTCAGTGGTTGAAATGAATCACAATGACTACATAGTTATAACAGGATATCCATATAATATGGTATGTCCACAGTATGACAGCTAAACATAATCTGGATCTCTGGGGACTTGTGCTGGAGAGAGGTCATACACAGCACTGGAGAGTGAGAACATGGAACAGTACAGAGATCATGGGCTTGATTTACTCAAGGCAAATAGGCTGTTCACTTTGCAAAAGACTTAGTGAATTAGGCGAAGCTCTGCTAACCCATCATCCGATCACATGCCAGCAGAAATGCTTTTTTTTACATTTTCCTTGCACATGATTGGGTATTCTTTGCAAAATCAAGCTTCAATACATTCCCTAAGCTCTGGGGCAAATTCCCCACTAAAGTGCAACTTCTACGTGAACAACCTACTAAACCTCCCAATATAATACCATACTACAGGTACATAGTGCATACCATAATATATGTGATTTTGTCTTCTGTATCCTTGTTGTGATATAGACACACAGGTCCAATGTAATATGGCATTGTAATGAGTTTGCAGGACAGTTAAAACGAGTGAACGAGTGAACAGCTAAAACTCTGATTTACTAAAGGCAAATAGACTTTTCACTTTGCAAGGGAAGTTGCACTTTGCATAGGAATTTTCACCAGAGTTTAGTGAATGGGATGAAGCTCTGCTGACTTCCATCATCCAATCATCTTCAAGCTAAAATACTCTCTTTTATTTTCCTTGCATATGTTTGGGTTTCTTTGCAAAGTGAAATTTCACCACATTTACTAAGTTCTGGGCATAATTGCCTTGCAAAGTGCAACTTCCCTTGCAAAGTAGACAGCCAATTTGCTTTTAGTAAATCATCCCCTATGAGTTGGTTAAACCTAGTACATCAATAGAAACTGGCTGACATTCGGCCCGTGTGTACTAAGGCCGCTCTGACAGAAGTTGGATGTTTGCCGGTGTTCTGCCGAGAAAGGTCCCCCATCGGATAGTGTCCGCCCTGTACTGTGCAGGCGCAGCGCTTGTGCAGTACGGAGGACAAAGCAGACGCCAAAAGTCTCCAAACATGAACAGCTGTTCATCAGCTGTACACGGCGCCTGCGCAATTAACACTACATCGTGCCGGACGCTGCCGCACGCTCCCGATGCTCGTGCAAATCTGCAATCTCATACGATAGGGGTGGATTTCTAAAAGGGGGCAGATGTAATATTGAGAAGCGTGTAAAGTACATCATTGTAGAACTTTGCAGTTCTACAATGATGGGCAGAGCTGATAAGGGTGGGTAGTTCAATGTTGATGGACGGGTTACATATATTACACAAGCAATTTGAAGACTTTGCTGACTAAAGTTTTATTATGCTTATATCAAGCTTTCTGTATGCATCCGCCCCTTGCAGAGTGCATCCGCCCCTACACCTCCCCCTTGCAGAGTGCATCCGCCCCTACACCTCCCCCTTGCAGAGTGCATCCACCCCTACATCCGCCCCTTGCAGAGTTGAACGAGCATCGGGAGCGTGTGGCACAATGTAGTGTTAATTGTGCATGCGCCGTGTACAGCTCATGAACAGCTGTTCATGTTCGGAGACTTTCGGCGTCTCCTTTGTCCTCCGTACTGCGCAAGCGATGCGCCTGCGCAGTAAAGGGCGGACACTATCCGATGGGGGACAGTTCTCGACAGGACACTGGCTTCCATCGAAGGGGCATGCCTGAAAAAGGTCTGCTGAGTAAAGCCATGGACCGAGCTGGTCAGCAGGGGTGAAGCTTGAGAAGTACCTGGAGTGCCAAGCTAGGGACCCAGCAGGGAAGCGTGGGTGACGTTTGAGGGAGATACCACCACAACGATTGGAGGAGCTCAAGGGATTCAGAGTCAGTGAATCAGAGGGTCTAGTGAGAGACCGGGAGCTCAGTGTTGAAGGACTACAAGAGGCAGTTGTAGTGAAGCTGAAGGAACTGTTACGTTTGAGTTAGGAACCGTTAAAGACTGTTGCCATAGGAGACAGCATTCCTGCATGTGCAGATGTGGCATATTGCTGGGGCCTTTCCATGCACGGCTGTCCTCCTATTGAAATCTCGGAGTCTGCCAATTGAATCTACAATTACCTAAGAGTGTCCTGGCCCTAGCCCTCTTTCCCCCAAAAATATAAAAAGGACTGTTAAGAGAAATAAAACCTCTTTTACATCCAAGAAGCGTCTGGCACCCAATAACTTTGTCCACCTTACAACTTACCACATACAGAAGGATCTCAGCTATCTTTGGCCGGGAAAGTTCTCATTAGACTGGACAAGGGCAGAGACCTTGCTACATACTGTAATGATATGTAAACATATTATTAACACACAAAATTCATATAGAAAACAAATACCAAGAAAATTATGTACGTTCATTGTATATTTCAACATTATTAAGAAAAGATATCACATCTAATTTACATCACTTTTAATGATCAATTGATAAATCTACAAAATGTATTCCAATAAAGCTTGTTACATGCACTGTGGCACATTGTGGGAAAGAAAGAGCGAGAGGAACAGGACGAGCACCTATAACAAAGTGCATATATATTCTATAATGTAACTAGATCCTAAATTTAAAATATATACTAAAAAAAAAAAAAAAAAAGAAGAAAAACAGGAAGCAAGGAATAGAAGAACCATGATTGAATATTTAAAACTGCACCTGTAAACCGTCAATGACCGGCTTTATGGGAGTGAAGCCTGGGGAGCCTGTGGGGGTTGACCCCTCGTCCCCCTGACAAGGAAGGATGCTCCTATATATTGATGGGGTTTTTGAATGATAAAGGTAGGATTGGCAGTTATATCCAAAAACAGGGGACGGTAAATAAGTGGGTTGAGGGTTTTCAACAACACATGTGGGGGATGGTAAAAACTGGGCAAGGAGAGGAAGGAGTGGGAAAGGAAGTGAAGGGGGAGGGGGGGTTGGAAGAAGGAGGGGTAGGGGAAGTGAAAAAGGGGGGGGAGGAAAAGGGGGTAAGAAAGAAAAGGAAAAAGTGGGGGGAGAGGAAAAAAAAGGAAAAGTGGGGGGGGGGAGAAATGATGGGAAAGCGAGAGGGAAGGGGGGTGGAGGGAAGGGGAAAAAACGGACAAAGATGGGAAAGGAAAGAAAGTAAGAAAACCTTACCTTATAGAATTATAGATATCAAACAAGCATCTCAGATCATGGATCGATGAACAAGGGAGGGGTGGAAAAAACCACTACAAAAATCTTGCTGGTTGTTGCAGAGTTGGTAATGCCTTAAATGGATCTATATAGAGATCAATAAAGGACTATTCAAACCACTATGGGTGATGGAATAAATATAAGAAACAAGAAATGATGATAAGGATGAATGCAATGATAGGTAAACAGTGAATGGAAAATATCCATGCACCGACTATAACATTGCAATAAGATTACAGGCTGAGTGACTTATGGGTTTTGGGCAAAGTGTAGAAAGTAGGGGATATCGGATGGTATACTTTTAAATAGTCCCTAGTATTTTTAGATATTATGTTTTTACCATATGCCCTGTCTATAGTATCGAAGAACTCCTGCTGATACTCCTGAATGATGGATGCAGGAATTCTGCGATACCAAGAAGAATTTCCCAAGATTCTCTGGCACATTGCCATAAAATCCTCAATAGTTTGAATAACAAGATTGCCCCCTTTATCCAGGGGTTTTATGATTATATCTTGCCTTGCTTTGAGTTGGTTTAGGGCAAATCTTTATGTAAATGTTAGATTGGAATTTCTAGAGGTACGGTGTATTTTTGGGATATCACGGGTTACACGCTCAACAAAAAGTTTTAGGTTAGAATTAGAGAAGGCCAGGAATTTGTGCGACTTATTTTCATACTCAGGGGGCGTGAAGTTAGAGGTGGTTGTGTCCTCTGAATCAGTAAGTATTCAATGCATTTCCTTGGGGTCATTCCAGATTCCTCCATCTCTTTCCAATTGATTCAGGATTTTTAACATCCTATAGTCTGCTCGAGACCATTTCACATCAGGGTTATCTGTGGTGCGAGTGGTTTGATTGTGCCGGTATGATTTAAAGTTTAACTTTTTGGCAAGTAGGTTGATATCTTTAATGCATTCAAAGTGGTCAAGATTGCTTTAGAGGCAAAAATTGAGTCCTAATTCCAGAACATCAAGTTCTGTGGAAGTGAAAGTGTGAGGTGTAAGATTAATGATATCAAATGTGCGTGATTGGTTTATGTGGGCCAAACAACATATTGGTCTATGTTGCTCTGTGCTGTGGTGTTGTGTGTCGCGGTGTCGTGGGTGATTTGTCTTTGGAGGCTGGAGGACGAAAATTTGAAAGTTTAGGGTATTTTGGAGTGGCTCCCGATGCCACTCCACTGGGGTATGTTTTGGCTCTAGTATCTGTAATGCCGCGTACACACAATCGGACTTCTCGTCGGAAAAAGATATGATGGCTTTTCCGACGGGATTCCGCTCAAGTTTGCCTTGCATACACACGGTCACGCAAAAGTTCGCTGAAATTACGACCGTCAAGAACGCGGTGACAAACAACACTACGACGAGCCAAGAAAATGAAGTTCAATGCTTCTGAGCATGGGTCGAATTGTTTCCGAGCATGCGTAGGGAATTTGTGCATCGGAATTGCCACAGACGATCGCATTTTCGGATAGGAACTTTTCCCGACCGAAAAATTGAGAGCATGCTCTCAACATTTTGCTGGCTGGAATTCCGCCAGCAAAAGACCGATGGAGCATACAAACGGTCGCATTTTCCGACGAAAAACTCTCTTCGGTACTTACAACAGTGTAAATTAAAAACGGGGGGGATCTCCCCTGAAGAAGTTACGTGAGGTGACGCACAGAGGCACCTGTAAAGCCGCACAATTTACAGACTTGCTGTTTTTATTTTACACTGTTGTAAGTACCCACTTGGCTTTAAATAAATTTATTAGCTTATTCAGTATTACACTATGGGACATTCTTCTTTATCCTTTGCATACATCTGCTGGAAATGAACACATCCTAAGCCACCATCCACCATACCAAGGTTTAAGAGATATATCCATTACAACACCCTGCAAAGATCTCCAAGCACACCCATCTCCATTGCTGTTTACCATATCCATGGAGGTAAGAGACCAGTACACACTAATGCCGCGTACACACGAGCGGACTTTACGGCAAACTTTGCCCAGGGGACTTTTCGACGGACTTTCTGAATGAACGGACTTGCCTACACACAATCAACCAAAGTCCGTCGAATTCATACGTGATGACGTACGACCGGACTAAAACAAGGAAGTTCATAGCCAGTAGCCAATAGCTGCCCTAGCGTGGCTTTTTGTCCGTCGGACTAGCATACAGACGAGCGGACTTTTCGACCGGACTCGAGTCCGTCGGATAGATTTGAAACATGTTTCAAATCTAAGTCCATCCAACTTTTGAGAAAACAAAGTCCGCTGGAGCCCACACACGATCGAATTGTCTGACGAAAGTCCGCTCGTGTGTACGCGGCATGAGTGTTACACACGAAGAGTGATACACCGGCGGCTGTTTTGAAGAGCACATTGGAGCACTATTTGCACTTTCATTTATCATAGACTTTATTCTTTTCAATAAGTGAACTTTCGCATCTGTATTGCGGTAACTGTGTGATATTGGGAATTGTATTGTATTGTACACTGTCACAATTTTTAGCACAAACATTGTTTTATTGGTATTATACATCATTATTTATTTATTTTACATATTTTGTGGTTACACTGGAATTAGGGCATTAATATCTAGGATCATTATTGCATTTGCACAGCGCTTAGCGCACGCACTCTGATTGTTTTATTTAGCACTGCTGATTGTTGCTTTCAGCGATTTTACATAGCAGCATCATGCGTTTTTGCACAGTTGCAACATAGTCATTTAATGTCTATGTACACTAAACATAGGGCTATTGGTTTGTTCAGCACTGTTTATTGTTGTTTTCAGCGATTTTTACACAGCACCATTATGCATTTTTGCACAGTCACAACATAAGCACTTTAGTATTCATCTACACTGAACACAGGGCAACTGTTGCTTCAGTTATTTTGCACAGCATCATTATTTATTTATTTACATAATTGCAATTAGCGATAATCGCAATCAGCAATTTTGTACACCATTTATCGCTTATTGTTAAATACTCCATATATATCATTAAACTGTGCTGATTATTATTTACTTTATACCATTTAAGTGCATTTACACACTTTGGATTTAGCTGCAACTTATCTAATTAGCATATACTTAGCGATTTTACATAGCAGCATCATGCGTTTTTGCACAGTTGCAACATAGTCATTCTATGTTTATGTACACTGAACATAGGACTACTGGCACTTTAATATATACTATGCGTTTACATTAGTGTATTAATACCCAGAATCACTATTGCATTTGCACAACACTACGTGCATGTAGTCAGATTGGTTTGTTCAGCACTGTTTATTGTTGTTTTTTAGCGATTTTTACACAGCATCATTATGCGGTTTTGCACAGTTACAATATAGGAACTTTAGTATCCATCTACATTGAACATAGGGCTGCTGTTGCGTCAGTTATTTTGCACAGCATCATTAGCAATTTGCATTATTCGCAATTAGCTATTTTGTACATCATTTATCGCTTATTGTTAATATTTTATATATGTCATCAAGCTGCACTGATCATTATTTACTTTATACCATTTAAGTGCATTTATACACTTTAGATCTAGCTGCAACTTATCAGATTAGCATATATTCACTTTGATAGCGCGAAGGATCTTACTTACATTTATCAGAAATTTTACCATCTTCAATGGTTCTGGATCTATTTAAGTTACCTCTGTATGTTTTGTTCCACCTATAGGCTCGCCCGAGTTTAAATGCCACAGAGTCCTTAGCATTTTTTTTATCTTTGTTTTGTACTAACTGTTTATTATAGTCATCAACAAATTGCCTTGTTCCATCTTTGGAGGAGCAGAGGGTGGCTGTTTGTTAAATTGGATTAAGTTTGTTTTGGATACCTTGAATATCATTGTCTAATTTCCTGTTTTCTGAGTCATAGTGATCATTTAACATTTTAAGCATATTCAGTGAGCAGATGATAAGGTTATCTTCCCATTGAGTCCGTAATGAACCTGATGGGTTTTTCAAAGTTGGAAAGATCTAAATTCTTAGACCAATGAGGACCACTTTATTGTCTATATAAGATTGAAAAAATTGGCTATGCCAGTAGAATCTGGATTTATGTTCCAGATGTTTTTTCAATTGGGCAAAAAGGGCCGCGACTTCATTAGCCTCAATGTTCTCTCCTAGGGCTGACGTTTTTATCTTGGTCATTTGATCTATCCATGCACTTCCACAGTAGTCTGTCATGGATACTTGGAACTATATGTTTTAACAATGAATTAATACTTGGGAAAACAAGCGAAAAACATGAAAACATATGAAAAAATAGAACTGCAAACAGAGCACACTATCGCCAGTAACCTGATTTGAACAATAAGAGGATAATCAAAAGAAAAATAATAATAAAGATAAATAACAAAACATTAATAATTCATAATCATTTTCAAATGTATTTAATTATTACACACTCCCCCTACAGGTAAGATGGTGTATTGAAACACCTAATATTATGTAGTAAATAGGTATGTGGGACGAGTGTGAGACAATTATGACCTTACTAAGGTACCATCCCTAAATAGACATATACCATATTAGAACAACATAGGGTGGGACTTTACATGTTTACATGTACCTTGCAAGGTCTAATGAAAACACAGATCATAGAGATTTATGTAAAAATAAATATATCTTTATTCTATACATACCCGTAATTGATTGTAAAAAAAGTTCTAAAAGAACTAGTTAAAAAACAATTACAGTAAGGTTGTCCAGGATGTTGTTATCCCAACTGGAAAATCCAGGTATATTGCCTACTTGTTTTGAGGGATAACTCGCTTCATCAGGGCCTCGGATTATAACACAGATTATCTATATACTGTAATGATATATAAGAAAAAGGGAAAGGAAAGAAAGTAAGAAAACCTTACCTTAAAGAATTATAGATATCAAACAAGCATCTCAGATCATAGATCGAGGAACAAGGGAGGGGTGGATAAAACCACTACAAAAATGTTGCTGGTTGTTGCAGAGTTGGTAATGCCTCAAATAGATCTATATAGAGATCAATAAAAGACTATTCAAACCACCATGGGTGATGGAATAAATATAAGAAAAAAGAAATGATGATAAGGATGAATGCAATGATAGGTAAACAGTGAATGGAAAATATCCATGCACAGACTATAACATTGCGACAAGATTACAGAGGATTTCTTACCTAAATTGCCAATCCATCTGGATAGATAAGTTAACACCACCTGTGTCTCCAGATGGATGGTCAGCCATATTCCATCGGTCTCAGGTGATGGTATTTATAGGGGAGTAGCATTCAATGTGAGCCATATAATAAATCCGGAGGGGTGGGAGCGGGCTTATCTTCCCAATGAATATGCCAGTGTGGGGTGTGAACCAAGACTACGGTGCACATTCCCAAAAGTATCCTTTTCGGCGATATGCCGTCCATGGTGAGGGCGGCATAGAGGGTCTCACCATCTGAGTGCAGACAAGGAGGCGAGATCACTGTGATGGGCCTAGAGGAGGAGGACCTAAGCTGGCAGTGCACCGGATATGACGAAATCAATTGGGTGCATCCCAGTGCTGTGTGTTCCAACTGGCGGAAGTGTGCAACCAGAAGTGACGTAGATGGGACCCTGCGTCACTCTGGAGCTTGTATGGTATAGATCTTCTGTCCAGGTGACGCCTCTATGGGATCCCAGATGGGACAAAGGGATCTATTGCGGGATGGCTGCTAAGTCAGCAGCTCCTCTTACAACCACAGGCAGCGGGGAGACACGGGCATGGATAATACCATCCCTGCCGGTGAACAGAAAAAAAGAGGAAATTGGATAGATAATAATGACACTATAGTTACACTATTGGGAAAGTCACCAAGTGCAATTCACTGTGAATAGGCTCATTAAATCTAAATCACACCTCACAGAAACAGCGAAGATAAAATAGAGTAAGAAATAATAAAAGTGAAGATAGAAATATGTAATTAATGAATAATAAATAAATAAATACATAAATAAATAATAAGAATATAATCGCATCGTATCTCCTCTGACTTAAAGAATCCCACATTTACCACAGTGCACTTACAATACAAGCTATAATAGATATGGTAAAACACTATATATAACATTAGTTGTCCTTGCATACCACAAATTCCATCATCCAGAGTTCCTAGTTAATCTCAGCAGTTAGCAAGCAAAGAAGGGTGGCTATGTTCCTACATACAATAGAAATGGAGAAAGAACGTAGCCACCCTTGAACAGGAAGTCAGATCACAACAGCACAAAAGGAATTTGGAGATTTGGAGGAGGCTGAGAACAATATAGTTACATAGTTACATAGTAGGTGAGGTTGAAAAAAGACACAAGTCCATCAAGTCCAACCTATGTGTGTGATTATGTGTCAGTATTACATTACATATCCCTGTATATTGCGGTCATTCAGGTGATTATCTAATAGTTTCTTGAAGCTATCAATGCTCCCCGCTGAGACCACCGCCTGTGGAAGGGAATTCCACATCCTTGCCGCTCTTACAGTAAAGAACCCTCTACGTAGTTTAAGGTTAAACCTCTTTTCTTCTAATTGTAATGAGTGGCCACGAGTCTTATTAAAAGGGACTTTTTTAAGTTAAAGTGGTTCTAAAGGCAGAAGGTTTTTTTTTTATCTTAATGCTTTCTTTGCAGCCCACCCCACCTGAGCCCCATCTCAATCCAGCGATGCGCGTGAGAGCAGCGGCTTTTCCGAGTCTCTCACTGGAGAAGAGCGGGGCTGAGACAAGCTCTGTGTGTGAATAGACAATGTCCATTAACAGGAGCGTGGCTTGGGAGTGTACTCCCATAGCAAGAGGCTTTCTATTGGGGGCACTCTGCAGGGAGGAGGAGTCAGGACCAATAGCGGGGGACCCAAATTGAAGAGGATCCGGGCTGCTCTGTGCAAAAGCATTGCACAGAGCAGGTAAGTAGAACATTTTTTTATTATTATTTAATTTTAACCTTTAGAATCATTTTAAGAATACATACTTGAATAGATTTTTTTAAACCAGAGTTCAGTGGTTTCCAGGGACACATATTGTACACACATATTGTACACACACTTTGTATACTAAAACATGAGTGAATTTAATAACACTGATTTAATGTGATCTTCAGTCAAAGGAAACTCTCTATATCATCAATATAAATGACTGCTGAGGACTAAAAAGGTTCATGGATAACCTGGAATACAATACACAGAATATATTGGAAATATGATAATATAATTTTCCTTGAAAGCCATGTTATTTATTTTAGCATTGATCTATAACATTGGATATCGTTTTTTTAAGCCTCATATTCTCCTCCAGTTTTCTTCATCCGCTCCCTGAATCTTGGAATAAATTGGAGCCAGTAAGCAGCTTCTAGTTGTTGGCCAGAAAATGAAAGTTTTTTTCAAGGTGGAATATGAATTGTAAATTGAATGGTATAAAAATAGGCGCAGTGTGAGGAAATGAATGTATTACAGCTTATCACGCAGGCTGCTTACAGTAATTGAAGGGTAAGTGAAAGTCAAGTACACGTCTCATCCTTCACGTATTATGTGAACGCGCACTTCTTACAGAACAATAGCTGCAGCTTTATGTGTGCTGGTTTTGTGTGCTAAAATAGTCAGAGAAGAAGAAGACTTCAAGAGTCAAATGCAGCCAGAGTAATGTATGTTTTAGTTGTTTTACAATATTCATAGCCAGTTGTATATAGAAAATAAAGTAAAAAGAAGGGGAAATGTTTTGGAAATTTTAGAAGTTTCAATTTTTATTTATTGTTTATCCCTTTTATACCATAAAAGAAACCTTGCCAGAGAGACACATGGAGGGTACCATTGCTGACTTCTCGTTCTGCAAATGCTAGTTACCTGGCCGTCATGATGACTATCCTGCTTCAGTACTTTGAGCCACTGTACCATATACTGGACACCTTGTATCCTTGTATGTTAAAGCTGTTTGTGTGTCTACCTATCTATGATCTGTCTATCTATGATCTGTCTATCTATGATCTGTCTATCTATGATCTGTCTATCTATGGTCTTCTATCAATCTATGGTCACACTCTCTATTTATCTATGGTTAAGTTCCAGTAGCTATCTGTATCTATCTATGATATACAGTATCCATCTATGGTCTATCTATCTATCTTCTATACTTTATGGTCTATCTATCTATCTATCTATCTATCTATCTATCTATCTATCTATCTATCTATCTATCTATCTATCTATCTATCTATCTATCTATCTATCTATCTATCTATCTATCTATCTATCTATCTATCTATCTATCTATCTATCTATCTATCTATCTATCTATCTAGGCAATGGATAGATACTGTATATCATAAATAGATAGATACAGATAGGTACTGGAGCTTGACCATAGATAGATACAGAGTGTGACTATAGATAAATAGAAGACCATAGATAGACAAATCATAGGTAGGTAGAAACACAAACAGATGGCTTCAACATAGATGAATGAATAGACAGGTTGATGGTTCAGTGACTCAAAGTGTCTCAAAGTACGGAGGAAGGATAGTCATCATGACGGCCAGTTAACTAGCATTTGCAGAACGAGAAGTCAGCAACGGTACCCTATCTATCCAACTATCTATCCAACTATCTATCTATTGATAGATAGTTCTCTCTGTCAGTCTACCTATCTATGGTCTATCTACCTATCCATGGTCAAACACAAGTACCTATCTATCTATCTATCTATCTATCTATCTATCTATCTATCTATCTATCTATCTATCTATCTATCTATCTATCTATCTATCTATCTATCTATCTATCTATCTATCTATCTATCTATCTATCCAGCCACGATGTACACATGATTGTAATGTGAAGATATGTATGTCTATGTGATGAAACAAACAAAGGACACAGAGAGGATTACATTGTGTCTTTCAATCATCTCTTTTATATGGATTTATCTCTGCATGGATAATATTCTTTTCAGTAGTGCACCTGCTGCCAAGCTCAGACATATCTGCTGTCCATGGAGAAGATGGGCGCTTTGTTGGCTGTTTTTGAAATGTGCAGTGCTTGTCAGATGATTGAAATTGGTAATTTACATTTCGGACTCTTCCAGTCCATTGACTCCTCAGGGAAAGGCAATGTGTGCTGCATGTAATAAACTAGAAATTCTGACACCTGAGGCCAGCCAGACAAGACGTATTAAGGATATATCCACTTCAGGAAAAAGATCAAGTTCATGGTTAATCATATGAGATGTCTGGAGAGAATTGAGGAATAATATCGGAACTGCTGTCAGCAAATCTGATATGTTTACCTCAAAGGTAAGGAAAACTAGCCACAATCTATATAACAACCTAGAAGTCTTGTTTTATTTTCTAAGCTGCTTTTAAAAAGTGACAGTTGGACTGAATAGTTTTATAGTGCTAAACCCTCAAGAGACACTAAGTAGATTGGGTTCTCTGTTCTTCTGCCTTAATTCTGAGAACATCATCAGCCCCACTGACACACCAGTTTAAGCAAATTGATACTGCACTGCTATTTGGAACCCAAATATACTGTGGATACCCTGCCAACAACTAAGGTTCAGGATCAAAAAGCAAACATCGGACTGGTTAGTGGTAAATGAACCCAATATATGGTCATGGGTTGCAGTAAACAGCAGTAGGCAAATAAATGAGTAAGTAAAGGGTTCATTTATTAGACATCATGATCACTAGGCTATAGCAGCATAAAACTGAGTTCTAGACAGCTAAATTAAAGTAAACCTGGTAATCCACAAAATCAGCAATAAGTAATGGCATTAGAAAACAGTGTCAGCAATGATAATCCATACTGTGATAACTCCTCTATGAATTGGCAAAGTTCTTTTGAAGCAACTGTCTGTGAGCAAAGTGAAGGGTTATGGGGGATGAGTGTGAAATAACTATAACCCTAATGCCGCATACACACGGTCGGATTTTTCGACGGGAAATGTTCGATGGGAGCTTGTTGTCAGAAATTCCGACCGTGTGTAGGCTCCATCGGACATTTTCCGTCGTTATTGCCGGCAAACAAAATTTGAGATCAGGATTTCAAATTTTCCGACAACAAAATCCATTGTCGTAAATTCCAATTGTGTGTACACAATTCCGACACACAAAGTTCCATGCATGCTTGGAATCAAACAGAAGAGCCGCACTGGCTATTGAACTTCATTTTTCTCGGCTCGTCTTACGTTTTGTATGTCACCACGCTCTTGGCGATCGGAATTTCCGTCAAGATTTGTGTGAACGTGTGTATGCAAGACAAGTTTGAGCCAACATCCGTCAGAAAAAAAACATGGATTTTGTTGTCGGAATGTGCGATCGTGTGTACGCGGCATAAGAGGGTACCATCCCATACATAATATATAAAGCAATACACTGAAATTTGTGGTACTTTACATGTACCCTCTAGGGTTTAATAAATGCGAAACCAAATTGATTACAAATAAACCAATCTTTATTAAAAATTACACATATATTGTTTAAAACAGAAAAGGGGGAAATTGGGACTTTAAATGAAGCCATGGCCTGGTAAGGTCATGTGCCTCCATCCCTGTCAATATAAGAAGGAAAAGGCAAGAGGGTGGGACTTTAAATGAAGCACGTGGTAGCAATTGAATACAGTGGTGGGTATAAAATTATTTAATATTCCATAAACACATATTTACATAGTTTAATAACCATATACATAGAAATGCGTCTTGTCAGTTTCTAAAACAGTGGTAACGGGTTGGGTAGCAGGTACAAGTATCAGATGCAAGCAAACAGGAACACACAGGAGCGCTGTAGAACGGACATCACTGGGTGAAAGCACAGACTGAGTTTAAATAGCCTATTGGGCGCCAAGGGCTGTCACAGGTGCGTGCGCGCGTTAACGCGTGCTGGCGCACTGGCATTCTAACTGAACAAACAGGCTGTCCTGGATTCCCATCTTGAGTACTGGTGTGCCCTTCTTGGCCATGTCCGCGTGCGTGCGCATATGCCCGCACGGACGCACGCAGGTGCACCGGAGGTGTTCTGACAGGGGCTGAGGTCACAGGTCGTCTTCTCCGTTGGCCATCTTGGGTACTGGCTGGTCTTCCCTGACATTGCCCCCCCCTAACGGGCAGCCTCCGGATGCCCAATCTGTCCACCTTGTCAGGATAAGTCCTCTTAAAGGTTTGGATCAGTTCTTGAGCATGGATATTGGCTTCTGGTTCCCACGAGTTGTCCTCAGGACCGTATCCCGTCCATTTAATCAGGTATTGAACTTGACTTCTCCTTCTCCTGCAATCTAAGATCGCTTCTACTTCGAATTCTTCTTCACCGTCTACCACCACGGGTTCGGGTGGCCCTGTATTCTGATCCGGAAAAGGGTTAGGGATGGCGGGCTTCAGTAAGGCTATATGAAACACAGGATGGATCCTGAAGGTCTCTGGTAGTTCAAGTTCATAAGCGACATTGTTAATCTGCCTCTTTACAGGAAAAGGTCCTAGAAATCTGGGACCTAATTTCCTTGAGGGACAGGCTAATTTCAGGTTCGTTGTAGCCAACCAGACTTGGTCCAACGGGTTCAGGATCAGCTCCCCTCTTCTCTTCTTGTCGAAGATCTGTTTATTGTAAGCTTGAGTCTTGGCCATCGTCTCCTGTAACAGTTTGTTGTTGGAGTTAAAGAAATACAACGTTTCAAGTACAGCGGGTACAGGGCATTCCGGAATGTTATTAAACAGAAAAGAGGGATGAAAACCATAGTTCGCGAAGAAAGGAGATTGTTTCGTGGCTGAGTGAGTAGAATTATTGTAGACAAACTCGGCCAAGGGAAGTAGGGACACCCAGTCGTCTTGTGAAAAGGAAGAGAAGCAGCGTAGATATTTTTCCAGTGTTTGGTTGGTTCTTTCTGTCTGTCCATTAGTTTGCGGTGATAGGCTGAAGAAAATGAAAGTTCAATCCCCAGAGATTCACACAAGGATCTCCAGAATCTGGAGGTAAACTGGACCCCTCTGTCAGAAACGATGTTTGCCTGAACCCCATGGAGTCTTATAAATTCTCTGATGAAAATCCATGCAGTCTCTTGTGCAGAGGGAGTGCCTTTCATGGGAATGAAGTGGGCCATCTTGGATAATCGATCGATGATCACGAAAATAGTACTGTAGCCCTCGGATGGGGGCAGCTCCACAATGAAATCAATTGATTGATTGATCTCAACGGTCTATTCGGAACAGGTAGTGGTTTCAACAGACCCCAGGCCCTGGACTTGCTGTTCTTGTTACGGATACAAGTAGTACAAGATTCCACGTATTTCCTACAGTCCTTCGCCACCCCCGGCCACCAGAATGTTCACTGCACAAGTTCAGAGGTCTTGCTGACACCAAAGTGCCCTGCCAGCGCGTGATCATGGCACATACCCAAAGTGGCCATTCGCATATCCTCCAGCACAAAGACCTTAATCCTCATACCAGAGTAGCCCCTCCCTTGACCGTAAGGTGGTCCCGGGTGGTACAGAACTCCCCACTGAGACTTACTTGATCTGGGTCATTAAGTCCCCTTGTAGAAGAAGGAAACTTCCAGAGGACAGGATCGTATCCGGGGGAGAGACTTCTTGAGATTTGCTGAACATGTGTGATAGTGCATCTGGCTTTATGTTCTTGGATCCGGGTCTGTATGTCAGATAAAAAGTAAATCTAGAAAAGAAAAGTGCCCACCTGGCCTGACGGGGTCTCAGTCCCCTTGTTGTCCTTAGATATTCTAGATTATTGTGGTCTGTATAGATTAAGATTGGATGTGCAGCTCCCTCGAGAAGGTACCTCCATTCTTCTAGTGCTGCCTTAATCGCTAGAAGTTCGCAATCCCCGACGTCATAGTTCTTCTCCGTGCTTGACAGTTTATGAGAGAAAAATGCGACCGGGTGCAACAGGGCCTTGGGACCCTGTCTTTGGGACAAGATAGCTCCAACCACTGTTTCCGAGGCATCCACTTCTAAAACATAAGGTAGGGCCAAAGCGGGGTGCTTCAAAACGGGCGCGGAAGTGAAAAACTTCTTCAGCGCCTCAAAGGTCGTCTGAGCCTCTGGAGACCAACGGAATCTGGAACCTTGTTTGGTGAGTTGCGTAATGGGGGCAATGATCGATGAAAACCCCCGAATGAATTTTAGGTAAAAGTTTGCAAAACCTATGAAGCGTTGAATGCCCTTCTTGTCACAGGGAGTAGGCCAGTCCAGGATAGCTGTGACTTTCTGGGGATCCATCTTGATACCTTCGGTGAAAATGATCAGGCCCAGGAATTGGATACTCTGACGTTCAAACTCGCACTTCTCGGGTTTGGCGTATAATCCATGTTGTCGAAGGCGAGTTAATACGCTTCTGACGTGTCTGCGGTGGTGGTCTAGGGAGGAAGAAAAGATTAGTATATCATCAAGGTATACAATAACAAACAAGTCCAGGAAGTCTCGGAAGACGTCATTAATGAAGTGCTGGAAAGTGGCCGGGGAGTTGCAGAGTCCAAAGGGCATTACGAGATACTCGAAATGCCCAAATCGTGTGTGCGGAAGGCAGTCTTCCATTTATCGCCTTCTCGAATGCGCACCAAGTTATAGGCGCCCTGAAGATCCAGCTTTGTAAATATGGTAGCAGAACCAATTTTTTTTTGAAAAAGTTCAGGAACTAGTAGAAGTGGATAACGGTTCTTCACCGTAACTTTGTTGGGCTCACGGTAATCCACACAGGGCCGTAACAAATGATCCTTCTTCTCAACAAAGAAAATCCCTGCCCCAGCTGGAGATGTAGAAGGGCAGATGAACCCTTTTCTTAGATTGTCATCGATGTAGTCTTTTAGAGCTACCAGCTCGCTTTCGGACAGGGGGAAGATTCTCCCGAAAGGGACTTCGACTCCGGGAAGTAGCTCTATAGGGCAGTCGTAAGACTGATGAGGAGGCAGGAGCTCTGCCCCTTTCTTGCTAAACACATCTAGAAAGTCATGGTAGTCTGTGGGCACAAGCCGACTGATCTCAGAGTCTGTGTCAAGGCATAGCAGAGCGGGTACACCACAGGGGGTCTGTAGGCAGTACTGGGTGCAGTTAGGGGAGACAAAGTTATTTCCTTCTTTAGACCAGTCAATGTTGGGGTTATGGGCCCTAAGCCAGGGCATACCAAGGATGACCGGGAACAAAGAGGAAGCGATGGCGTCCAGATGTAGCAGTTCTTGGTGGTCCTTGGAAATGGTGGTAAGCAGAGGAATGGTCTCAAGAGTGACTGCTCCGGATTTAATGGTGGAGCCATAGGCCAGGTGAACCGAGAGCTTCTGTGCTTTAGGTTGCAATGGGATGTAATGTCTGACAGCAAAGGTTAAGTCCAAAAAACAGCTGCAGGCTCCGGAATCAATTATGGCGGTAGTCTGAATAGTCCTTCCTGGCAGCTGTAAAGAGATGGGAAAATTAAGGTGAGCGGAGTTGCCAGGGGGAGGGATGACGTGAGACGTCAGACGCTCTAGGGGAAGGGAGGAGCTAGAGGCGCGCCGTCCCGCTGAAGCCCTGTCAGACTCCCTCTCGCCTACTCAGAGCGGGATGCTGGGGCGGATCGATAGAGCGGCGAACTCCGGGTGTACTGAGAGGGAGTCAGCGTGCTGAGAACCGGCCCCTCTCCCGGAAGTTAGAGGCAACATACGGGGTGGCAAACTACGCGGCCCGCTTCGGGTCCTGCTCTCCCCCCCGCCCGCCTCCCCCCCCTCCCTGCAGGCATGGCCAGGTGATGAGCCAAGCATCGATCCGGACACTAAGTGACAGCGGACAGGTGCCCCACAGACCGAGTGAAGTAAAGAAGTTTAGCAGCTGAGCGTCTCACAGGACAACGTGGAACGGTGACAGACATCTATGTGTGGTGGTGGTAAGAGACTCATAAAGCTATATAAACGCGGAAGGTAAGAGTGTACTAGTGTGTATAAAGAATCTATTCTGGAGAAGCTAGCTGTTGGATGCAATGTAGGAAAGTATACGTGAGATCAGCTCTATCATCTCTGTAATTGGGTGGAGGGAAAGTGGATCCTCAGATATCATTTTATATAACCTGTCTTTGCATAAACCACACTAAAGGAACAGATTACAATAAGAATACTGATTTCTAGGGGTGAACTGGAATAACTGATAGCCCTAGGTGGAACAAGGGACTGCTTCTTGTGTTTTTCCCTCTAGGGACTCTCCCTATAAGATTTACCTAATCCCGGACCCCAGATACAGACCTAGCGGAAAAACGCATATAAGAACCCCAAGCCGCAGCATCGCACAAAGGTACGATATCAGCACAGGCACACAGAGGCCCATCCAGTGATTTAATTGTCCTAACTGTGTACCACCACCACACTAGCACCGGCATCCTGAGTATACCTCTATTTTGTATCCAACACAGAAAAAGCCAGGAGTCTGGCTTAATACGGTTGATTTTGGTGTCACTGATTAAGATTAAGCAGGCTCAGACGGCGTGAAGAGAAGTATGAGTCGTAGTTCAGCTAAAGCCGGGAAGGGGGGCCCACCAAAAACCCCAAAAGAGAATATAGCTGGCAACACCTCCACTAGTACTATTAAGCAATATATGGTGAAAGGGGGGAGCCCGGGGAGTTCCCAACAAGAGACTCAAAAATCATGTACAGCAGATAAAAAGAAGAAGGGAACTAATGAGAGGGAAGATATGACCCCCGACCACTCTAGGGAGGAGCTACTAGCCGAAAACACGATGGAAGCATCAAGACTCGATGAACATAGACAGGACTCACAATTACCTTCAAAAAGCGATTTGGCAGAGATGCTTAAAACGCTTGAAATATCAATCAAGGCAGAGTTCACTCTGCTGAGGTCTGACCTAGGCAACCTTTTGGCAAGAGTGGAAGAGGCTGAAGATAAGCTTGATAAGCAAAGACGGGAGTTCCTTGGTTTAAAAGAACAACTTAAAATAACCCAACAAAATCAGATAAAAGTTTGCTACAGGCTGGAAGACCAGGAAACTAGAGACCGTAGACAAAACCTGAGACTTAGAGGGGTCCCAGAAAATAGGGGTGAAGACCTAAGGAAGACTGTGGCAACTATCTTCAGTCCACTTCTTAGGCTGGATGGAGAAGACTTCCCAAAAATTGAGCGTGTGCATCGGCTGGGTAGGCTAGACTCCAGACGATCTGAAGGAAGCCGAGATATAATTGTGAGGTTCAGATTTTTTGAGGATAAAGAAAACATCTGGTATAAGCTTAAGGGCCATGCCCCAGTGCAATTTGAAGAAACAAGAATTCAAGTATTTGCGGATTTAGCTAAAGGTACACTCGCGAGAAGGCGCCATTTAAAACCCCTACTGGAACAAATGGTGAATCAAGATATTACGTACACGTGGGGATTCCCAGCCTGCCTGGTAGGCAAGAAAGGTGGAAGGGCCGCAAGTCTAAGATTCCCAGGAGAACTAGAAGAGTTCTGTGAGAAATTGGGGTTACAGGCACCCCCAACACTGGACTGGTCAATGGAACGCTGGATTGAACTGAGTGTGGGATAGGGGAGGGGTGTGGTGGGGGGAGGTTCTGGGAGGGATGAGAGGTAGCAAAAAAAAAAAAAAAGGCCACTCTCTATTTAAATCTAGGGAAGAGAGAAGATTTATGGAAATAGAGCTCAGCTCGTTTGGTCGCTAAGGCAATATGAAATGTAGGGACGGTGCGCCTAAGACTCCCCCTTCGGAGGAGGAGACCAATGTTGGGCCACAATGTTAGTGACCCTCAATGGTCTATGGGTTCGGTAGGGACCAGGAGGGGGGTGGGGGGGGAAGTGGGGAGGGAGCAGGGATGGGGGGAAGAGGGGCGGTTGGAGGGTGGGGGGATGGAGGGGTTGGGGGGGAAATAGAGGGGAGGGAGGGAGGGGTAGTAGGATCCAGGGGTCTTGATCAACCTCATCCCTTTGGAAAAGGGGAATCTCTCCAGGGTCTCAGGCAAAGGAAGTATGCGGGAGCATTATATAAAGAGGTATGGCAACAATAAAATTTACAACATATAATGTTAAAGGCTTAAATACGCCCAGGAAAAGACATAACATTTTCAATGAGCTGAAATCCTTGGGACCAGACGTGGTGTTCCTACAAGAGACACACATATCACTCCAATCACGTTTAAGACTGTTCTCGAGAGAATACCCGGTCTGGTTCCAAGGAGACACTATCTACAATAGGTCACGGGGAGTAGCTATCGGTTTCGCAAAGAGTGCAAGGTTTGTGCTAGAGAAAAGGTTAGTGGACCCTGAAGGAAGGTATATGTGCCTCAGAGGCAGTTTAAATGAAGAGAAAGTCACCCTAGTCAATATATACGCCCCCAATAAAAACCCGAGGAAGTATCTGGCAAACATCTTGGGAAAAATAGTACAGTTCATGAGTGGCTACTTGATTATGATGGGGGACTTTAATTTCTGCCTTAACCCGAATATGGACAGTACGGCCCGCCCCCGGGGGAAGGACTGTAATCATCTAAAGAAGATAAAGCAATTACTCTCCAGATGGCAATTGGTAGACATCTGGAGAGTGCAACACCCAACGAGGCGAGATTACACGTTCTATTCCCCTGTGCACGGGACTTACTCTCGGATCGATTGGGGTATAATTGAGCACAAGGGGATTGATAGGGTCAAGGGATCCTGGATAGGCAACATAACCTTCTCTGACCATGCTCCAATGACCATCGAAGTGAGGTCGGGAAGGGACCGGGCCGAGAGGGGGCAGTGGAGGCTTAATGAAGAGCTGATTAGAGATGTAGAGGGGTTTAACAGAATTAGACAAGAACTAGAGAATTATTTTGAGGTAAACGAGACGGGGGATGTGTCAGGGGCAACATTGTGGGAGGCACATAAAGCCTATATTAGAGGAGTCTTGATTGAAATGGGGGCTAGGAAGAAAAAAGAGAGGCAGGAAAAAATCCTAATACTAAAGGAGGAGCTTACGGGATTAGAACAAACCCATAAAAAATATATTGGTCAGTCACCCCAAGAGTTACACCATCGGATGGTCATTAAAAGATCTGAACTAAAAACGGCAATTGAACAGGAGTCTAGAGCTTCACTGAACAAGATAGTGTGGGAGAGACACAGATGGGGTAATAAACCGAGTAAACATCTTGCAAAAATAGTCCAGAAGAAAAAAAAAGATAGGAACTTCATAGAAAAAATTCAAACCAAAGAGGGTCAAATAGAATATTCAACTAAGAAGGTGGCAGAAATCTTCAGGGACTATTATAAAGAGATATACTCCGCCCCCAAGCAAGACTCCTGCGCAAAAAACAGGATAGAGAAAGGTAACAACTACATCAAAAAGGCAATGCTCCCCAAGATCCCTGAGGAGGATAGAGATCTTTTGGAAAGACCATTCTCAGAAGAAGAAATTAGTAAAGTGTTAGCTGGAATGGCCTTGGGGAAAAGCCCTGGCCCAGATGGCCTAACAATACTTTATTATAAAACTTTCAGAGAAGTTTTAGTACCTAGGTTGTGTCGGTATTTGAACGGATTGGGTGACAGCTTTGAGATGAGCAGAGATGCACTGAAAGCATCCATTACAATTATACTGAAAGAAGGCAAAGATAAAACATCATGCGCAAGCTACCGCCCAATCTCTCTACTGAACAACGATACTAAAATCTATGCCAAAGTGCTGGCAGAAAGATTAAAGGAATACATGAACCTGTTAGTTGATCCAGACCAAGCAGGGTTTGTCCCCCACAGGGAGGGGAGGGACAACGGGATTAGGACCCTGCTTTTGGCAGGAAAAATGAAGGAGAGGGGGCCCCCAGGACTACTCCTGTCAATTGATGCCGAGAAGGCCTTTGACAGGGTAGACTGGGGGTTCATGATCCAGACTCTGGAGGCAATGGGATTAGGCCCTAAAATGATTCGGAGGATAAAAACTCTGTACAACCATCCAACTGCTGTAATCAAAGTTAACGGGACCTTATCTCAACCATTTGAAATGGAGAGAGGCACGAGACAGGGGTGTCCCCTGTCTCCGCTGCTCTTCGTCTTAGCCATGGAACCCTTCCTGGCTTCAATACGAGGGGACCCGCATATTCGGGGTGTGGTGGCTGGAAAGGAGGAACACAAAGTCGCAGCATATGCGGACGATGTGCTATTCTATGTTACGGACCCAGTCACGACGATGCCTAACCTCATGAAGGAATTAAGAAAATATAAAGAGGTTTCCAATTTTCAAATAAATATGAACAAATCAGAAATATTAAACATAAATGTTAGCAAGCCTGTGGTAGAAATTTTGAAAAAAGAATTTAGTTTCAAGTGGACTAAGGAATTAAAATACCTGGGTGTTAAACTCACCAGTTCTATAAAGACGATATTTAGTAGCAACTATCTGCCCTTATTAGACCAGGTTAGATCAGAATGCAACAGATTATACCACAAGGCTCTTTCCTGGATTGGACGTATTAATGTCTTTAAAATGGTTTTATTACCCAAGATCATGTATGTCTACCAGATGCTACCAATTCCCCTAACCCAGAACTATATGAGGACGTTAAAAAAAATAATCATGACCTTTATTTGGAAAAATAAAAAACCGAGAGTGTCCCTACAGACGCTAAAACAAAAGAAAGTAGACGGAGGCTTGGCAGTTCCTGATTTACAGATGTACTACAAAGCGGCAGTTTTATCTAGGGTAGTAGAATGGGCTAGGAAGGATAATTGGAAAAAATGGGTAAAAATAGAAGAAGATTTAAGTAATTCACTTTTAGGCACTATCATTTGGAATCCCCCACACTTTAGACCACTTGCAGATAGCACACACAAAATTACAAGAAATGCCTTGAAAATATGGGATGGGATTTACAAGAAAGTAAACGGGAAATATAATTCACCACTGATCGCACTACTAGATAACACATTTTTTACACCCGGATTGGAGAGTAAAGGAGGAAAAGAAGTTTTTTGGGGAAAAACACAATTAAGAGAAATCATGAATGAAGGTAAAATTATATCACTTCAGCAACTCACACACGGGAGGAATCCACGGGGTTTAGATAGTTGGCGATATCTCCAACTAAATCACTTTGTGAATAGGCTACCACAGCCAATCAGGACTGGAAGACAACTAACAGATTTTGAAAAGCTATGTGATAAGGAGGTTACAAGAAATACGGTCTCTCAGATCTATAAAATCTTGATAGCTTCAGAAAAGTGGGAGATGCCGCCATACATACTTAAATGGGAGAGAGATTTAGGCACCAAAAAGGACACTGACACAATTAAAAGGATATTCAAAATAAGCGCCAACTCAAAAATAGATACTCGAACAGCCGAAATGAACTACAAATGCATTAGTAGAAGCTACTTGACCCCCGAGATAACAAGCAAATATCAGAAAGGGCCTGCCACCTGTTGGAGAGGATGTCAAGAGATTGGGACAATGGGGCACATGTGGTGGAGTTGCCCCACAATTAAAAACTTCTGGCATAAAATTTTTGTCCTCATAAAGGAGATAACGGGAATAGAGGTAGTAGATGACCCTTGGGAGGTTCTGTTCCTAGGGGGGAGGGGGGATTTAAATAACGGCAAACAGACCCTTGTTCCGCAACTTCTGAACGCGGCAAAAAAACTGATCCCAAGGAACTGGCAGAGGAGGGAGAGTCCAGAGATGTGGGAGTGGTTTGACGCAATAGAAGAGATCTGTAATCTGGAGACATTGGAGTGCAGAGTAGATGTCATAAGTAGTAAGAATGTGGGTATCTGGGACCTTTGGAAAAAATTTAAAAAAACATGGAGCTATGCCAAAGAAATAAAATCTGTAATTTAAAAAGGAGATTGAAAAGAGCGTTAGACCCTGGAGAGAAGGGAGGGAGGGATTGGGGTGGGGGGAGGAGTGGGTTGGAGGGGAGTAGGGGGGAGGGCAGGGGAAGACAAATAAGATCTCAACATGGTCAACTGGGCTTACACGACTTTCGGCAAGTTTAAGCACTCCCCTTGATGGGATATATGTTTTGTGGAAAGCTTTTCTTTCTCTTTTTTCTGTGTTAGTCTGCAAAGTGTCACGATGATGAGACATTGAGAGAGGGCCGGATAACTGAGATGAACCGCTAAGTTGATCTACACCCCTCAAAATGGTCGACTGATGTGACAAAGAAAAAAAAAGAAAAAAAAAAAAAAAAAAAAAAAAAAAAAAAAAAAAAAAAGGTGAGCGGAGTTGTTAAGCAAACTTGGAGTTAGCGAGGCAGAAGTTGAGAGGGGCTTACGAGGTTTCACTGGGCAGGACCTCACGTAATGTCTGGATCCCCCGCAGTATAAGCACAGGTTCTTATGGCGACGGCGTTGTCGTTCTTCGGTGGAGAGAGAAGGGCGCAGCAGGCCGAGCTGCATAGGTTTCGGAGCGTCAGAAGTGGGAGTGGCCGGAGCAGGTGGGGCAGGATTGAAGGAGCTGGGTACCCGGGGTAACATCCATACCGGACGGGATGGAACTGCCGCTCTCTCTAGTCTTCGTTCTCTCAGACGGCGGTCGATCCGGATGGATAGATCAATCAGGGCTTCAAGGGTAGAGGGTACACCTACCCGTGCTAGTTCGTCCTTGAGCGGTTCGGAGAGGCCCATGCGGAATTGGTACCGTAGGGCGGCGGCGTTCCAGTTGGTGTCAAAGGCCCATCGTCTGAATTCTGAAACGTAGTCTTCCACCGCCCTACGACCTTGTTGTAGTGAATGAAGGGCTGCTTCTGCTGAAGCCATCTGCTGGGGATCTTCATACAGCTGGGCCATGTCACTGAAGAATGTAGTTAAGTCCGATAAACATTCGGCCTTCTGTTCCAGAAGGCGATGGGCCCAGGATTGTGGCTCGCCTTGCAGCAAAGAGATCACAAAGCCGACTTTTGTAGCTTCCAAAGAAAAAGTGCGGGGGTTGGAGGGCGAAGTAAAGTTCACATGCGTTCCGGAACACTCTGAACTTACTGCGTTCACCCAGGAATCTGTCTGGGGTTGGTACCCTGGGCTCAGGTGGAAGCATAACCACTGCAGGAGCAGAAGTGGATCCTTGTGACGAGGCTGATGCTGGTGATGGTCCTTGGGTGGCTGCAGAATCCGACAGAGTCTGTAACCGTCCCTCCAGCTGGGTGTAGCCCCGTTGTAAGTCCTTCACAGCTTGTGCCAGGCCGGCCAGGTGCTGGCAAAGTTCCTCCATGGGAGAGAGTCCCTGCGTAGACTGAGACATGGCTGTCCGTTGCTGTCACATACCTGATGGTAGAGCCCGATATGCAGGGAACGGCCTCTCTTACTCCTCTGACTCAGGCCCCCTGATAGAGCAGACAGGAGGTGCAGGAGTGCAGAGTCGCACAAGTGCCTGACAGGTCACAGACCGTGGAACTGGAAACAGTGGCAGGTGGCATGGTGATTCAGCAGGATTCTCCAGCTAGCAGAAGAGGCAGGTTAGGCAGACCGGGTCATACACTGGTGGGTATGTCAGGAGCAGATGCGAAGGCAAAGACGTAGTCAGGACACAGGCTGGGTCGGTAATGGGCTGGCAGCGAGGTAGTAGAAGGAGGAGGCAGGTGCAGAGATCAGAACAAGCCGGGTCAGATGCAGGCAGCAAACAACGGAGTCAGAGGCAAGCCGGGTCGGGTAGCAGGTACAAGTATCAGATGCAAGCAAACAGGAACACACAGGAACGCTGTCGAACGGACAGCCCTCGGTGAAAGCACAGACTGAGTTTAAATAGCCTATTGGACGCCAAGGGCTGTCACAGGTGACGCGTGCTGGCGCACTGGCATTCTAACTGAACAAACAGGCTGTCCTGGATTCCCATCTTGAGTACTGGCGTACCCTTCTTGGCCATTTGCGCATATGCGTGCATGGATGCACGCAGGTGCACCGGAGGTGTTCTGACAGGGGCTGAGGTCACAGGTCGTCTTCTCTGTCGGCCATCTTGGGTACTTGCTGATCTTCCCTGACACTGATAAAGATGTAATCATATGTTACATGGCATCTGGTAGCTCAACGGGTTTTGCGGCTTTTAGTCGCTCTTCAGGAGCAAGAACGTGTTGTATCTGAAATGGAAAATATGTTGTCAAGGTAAGCTAACTTGTATCAGTAAAGGGGAGGATAGATCAAAAAAAAACCCTCCCCCCCACCTAAACATCACTTACAAGTATCTGTGCACTTGATGGTGCAATGTCAGGGACCCTGGGCCACCCGAGGGCATCAATATCGGGAGCTGAGGAGGCATGTTCAGCGGCAGCAACCATCACAGGCAACAACCTGGGTGGATCTGGGCGCACAGAGCACTCCTGGTGTAAACATGGGAGGTATTGGTAATCAGGAAATAAACCAAGTAACCTAGTGCAAAACCAAAGTTACAAGCTGGTTGTCCAGGGTGTTGTCATCCTAGCTAAAAGATCTGGTTGAAAATGGCCAACGCGTTTCTCAGGCTAACCTTCTTTGTCAGGGCCTCATAACTTGTCAAAATACTGTAACAATATATAGACAGGATGTTATCACTAAGAGACATTTAATATTAAAAACATATTTTGTTCTTAAACAATAATTCTTCTCATCATAATAACTTTCAATAACCTTTTAAGAAAAATTGATAATATTGCTTAATTCATCCACCATGACGGAATATGAGGTAAAGGTGAGCATTTAGGACAAAAACACATATAACACCTAATGAAATGAAAAAAAAAAAAAAGAAAAAAGTGGGGAAAAGTTTAAATGGGTTCACCTGTATATTATTATTGCCAGCCTGATAGCAATTGAACCTAGGGGCTCTGTTCTTCTGCCTTAATTCTGAGAACATCATCAGCCCCACTGACACACCAGGTTAAGCAAATTGATACTGCACTGCTACTTGGAACACAAATATACTGTGGATACCCTGCCCACAACTAGGGTTCAGGATCAAAAAGCAAACATCGGACTGGTTAGTGGTAACTGAACCCAATATATGGTCATGTAAACAGCAGTATGCAAATAAATGAGTAAGTAAAGGATTAGTTTATTAGACATCATGATCACTAGGCTATAGCAGCATAGAATTTAGTTCTATGCAGCTAAATTAAAGTAAACCTGGTAATCCACAAAATCAGCAGTAAGTATTGACATTAGAAAACAGTAACAGCAATGATAATCAATTCTGCGATAACGCCTCTGTAAATAGGCAAAGTTCATTTGATGCATCTATCTGTGAGCAGTCTTTAGCCCTAGTCTTTCAGATAGCTAGTGTTGGGGCCCAGTCTTTACGGTGGTGTACATGAGTACAGTCCCAGTAAAGTCTGCATGCAGTTAATAATGCTGCTAATTAGATGGCCAGTCCCTTTGTGCTCAGTCTTTGCTAACAGCAATAGGTTAATGGCAGCAGTGTCCTGTCACCAGTCCCAGCGATACAGCAACAAGGGTCCAGCAGTTTTTGATGTCAGCTCACTTCTGGATCTGCCTGGAGCAAATCTGATCCTTAGCACATGGCCACAGGCTTGTAGCAGGTTGATGTGCACTCAGGAGCAGTGTTGTGCACACCTTGATGTCCTTGCAGTAAGGAAAAAAATCCCATGACATTCAGCCTGCAAAAATACACCTCTCTCTTTATACCCAGCTTGCATTGGGAATTGTAGTCCAAGTGTCCATTAACTGCCATATAGTAAAGTTTATTTACCAAACTTCATCTCCCATGATTCTATGCTGCCACCCATCAAGTCTCTTGAGCTCCTTCTGCTTGTCAGCTCCCTCTTGTGCATGGAGGCGAGGTAGTGTTAACACATTCATCTGAAGTCCATTGGGAGGCACAGAAAGCACTGCAGCACAGTGTCTTAAACCGCTTTCTGCCTCAGTCCAAGCACATGGCTACAGCTGATCATCCAAACCTTTATTTTAAACTGTTGAGCCAGGAAATAGTTCTTTAACACAAAACTGAAATTTATTTTAGTGAATGCCTTTTTTCAAGTATATGTAAAATCTAATCAAATGACAATGATATAAACCATCTCCATTTTTTTAAATAAAATTACATTTTCACAATTTTTTTTTTATCCATTGTTGAACTGGCGATCACTTACAGACACTTCCTGTCTACATTCTCTCCAGCAGTCACTCCACATTATTTCTTAAGGTTTCTTCAAGGTGAAGCAAATGTATTATCAGCAGCATAGATGCCCCATAATGGGGTTGTAAGCAGCGGTAAGCCATCTATATGATCACGTGTGGGACCTTGCTAGGGTGGTAAACCGATGTAGTCCTAAATGATTCCAAGCAATAATTATTGTAATGAAAATTGATTGATATGCCCAAAACGAAAAAATCACAATTTTTGCAAATTTTTTGGGATGATTTCTTCCCTATCACGTCACTGCAAGCCTCTGCTTTCTGATTTAAACAGCAGTGAGTGGAGGTGTACATACAGAGCTGGTTCTGTAAATTTTGAATGTGCGCCTGCTGCTCTGTGGCCAGTGGATGGTAAGACACAGATGGAGCGGCACTGTAAGGGGAGGAGTGGGGCTGGGAAGGGAGGAGTTGGGCGAGGCTGGCACATTCCACTACACAGGGCAAGCGTTGTCAGTCACAGAGAGGAGGGTAGTTGAATGTCTGTATTAGACAGTTGTTTCTAATCAGGCATTCAGCAATCCAAAAAGTGTTTAATAATGTTATTTAACAAACAAAGGGGAGATTTTGATTTTTGACTGCAAATCCACTTGAAAACTATGCAATAACATTGATCTTTTACTAATGTTAAAGGATAGGTTCAACTTTGGAACATGTTACAATTTGCAGCTGTATTTAGGGTGTAACATGTACAAAGGGTCCCCCTCTCCCCCTTAGCCCCCCCCCCATTCCCTGCAACAGCAGCAAGGGGTTCCTCCCTCTTGCAGCTGCTGTCACATCTTAAAATCAGCTCCGCTCACCAGGCTCATCATTCATTTACGGGAATCTGTGATTGAAGAAACTACAATGGGCTGAGGACACTGATGAGTGCCATTGTAATCCACTGACACTTCCTCCAGCTTTCAAACAGAAAACCCATACAGAGCTACGGGCAAGAAAGCTGTCTGCAGCAGCCTGATGTTGCACACGCCATCAATACTCTGCAGGCTCATGTGAAAAAATATGTTCATTTATTATTTTTCAAAAAGGTGACTTAGCCTTTAAAAATCTGTATGAATACATTCCTAAAACAATAGCACCAGTATAATTTTTCAAAAAAGCTTTTTTTATTATTAAAAACAATGCCTAAGCTCCCATCAAGTGACTTTCTCTGGATTGAGAAAGTGGCGGAAGTATAGAGGTCGCTGAGGTCGCCATGGTGACCGGGTCCCTTGCTGCAGGGGGCCCTTGAGGGCCCCCTGTATACCTCGATAGGAGGGGCAGCAAGGAGCGGCAAGGGAGGCTGAGACTGAGCTCCCCGATCCTCAGCCAAACTGTAATTGGCACTGTGCAGTGAGCTCATCACACTGATTAGACCTAAAGTGAAAGCACAGAGTGTGCTGTGCTCTTTGTCTCCCCCTACAGTGCAGTACCAGGCAGGAAGAGGTAAGGTAAAGGACTGCCGTTTTTTAAAAGGCTGTATGTATGTGTGTTTATATGTGTGTGTGGGTGTGCATGTATGTGTGTGCATGTATGTGTGTGTGTGTGTGTGTGCATGTGCATGTATTTATGTATGTGCGTATGTATGTGTGTGTGCATGTATGTGTGTGTGTGCATGTATTTATGTATGTGCGTATGTATGTGTGTGTGCGTGTATGTGTGTGTGTGCATGTATGTATGCGTGTGTGCATGTGTTTATATGTGTGTGCATATGTGCATTTTTATATATGTGCATTTATATATATATGTGTGTGTTTACATATATGTGTGTGTGTGTGTGTATATGAGTGTGTGTTTATATACGTGTATGTATGTGTGTGTGTTTACATGTATGAATGCACATTTTATGTATGTGCTTTTAATCCTGACCCCCCCCCATATGTGTACAATCAGAACTGATTTTTTTTCCTCTTGCTTGTTCATAGTACCAGCAAAAAAAATGCTGTTCCTCTGAAAAGCAATCCATGCTCAGATCGCTTTTCAGAGGCATTTGGCAGCCAGTAAAGAGGCAATATGTTGCCTCCTGACTGCCTGTTTTAACCCCTTAAATGCATGATCACTATGCTGCAACTGCATGCAATGCACACAGTTGCAGGGTGGTTGCAGTGCAGCCCCATTCACCTAGGGGTATACTTCAAGGGTGAACTGACTGGAAAAAGATTGTAAAAAATGGGATAGAGGAACCCATCTCTCTATTTTCCTCCTGCAGCCGCTGAATGCCTGTGGGAGGTAGAGGAAGAGAAGCGGGGGGAGAAATCGATTCCGTTATATGCAGCCACCCACTTGCGACCGGGCCCTGTTGTTCTGCCACCGGGCTTGGAGGAAAGGGCCCTGTCCGGGGGTCAGGGGGGCCTTTCATGGTTTCTTGCATCGGGGCCCTGAAGGTTCTAGTTACGTCACTGGATTGAGATGTTGTCACCATCCTGCTGCAGGCAAGAGGGAACATTTTCTCAGTCTCCCCCCAGTGATCACAGAAACTCTACACCGTAACTTTGTATCAAGGTGAGAGCCTGCAATAGGGGCTTTTGTATTTCAGACATTTGTGAGCACAAGAACCTGCACAGGTACCAGAATCTCTGAACCAGCATTTCAATTCAGAAAGTAGGTGCTGACACTCGATGATGCCTAAACAAAAATTGTGCCATCCTTTTGAAGACAAAGTCACATAAAAGCTTGTTCGCATCACTGTGAGCTGAAATAAAGATCTGTATTATACTCACATATTATTTACCATGTATGCACTTACCATGGAAAAATACATGGTATAAAAATTGCATTGTATTAATACATTTTCCTTACGCTTTGTTACTTTTCTGAGCATTGCTAAAATTAAATTATGCAGTAATCATCGTCATTTAAATAAAAGAGCATCCTTATATGCTGGACAGATTCAGATCTATTAAAGTCCACAAAGAAATTGATAGCGGCATTGCGCTAAATGTAATTTAAACACCATTATGACACCATGGGATGCATCTATTGGCAAACAATGTGTTTGGCCAATTGCCCAGTTAATTAGAGATGCTTTGAAGGATTGTCTGCATACATTTATTAACAGAGCTAGACCAGAAGGAGACGGTTTATGTCACGGGCTTGTTCCAGACTGAGATCATGTATCCCGCTAATTGCAGCAAGAATTCTACAAATGTATTTTGATAGATGCCAATGGATTCTCACATCGCCACTCACAGCAACAACCAGATACATGTCATATATCAGACATCTCTGCCAGTCTGCTTGCCCCACAGTTGGGTTCTGCAGGTAAAAAATATACTGGCCTCTCTGATGATTGCAGGCACAGAAAGGACACAGCAGATGCCAGAGCACAAGTGAACATTTACTAAAAAATACATGTATTTATACCGAAAAAACTGTCCTAGAAATAAAACTAATTAATAAAATATAAATTAATGGACTAGAGTAAAATAAATATCAGTGTTTATTATAAAACCATCCAAAAAAATAAAAATGTCCTGTTCCCCTCATCCCCTCCTCCCTATCCTCTTAATCAGTGCTCCCACTTGGATTCAGAAAAAAAAGGGGGGGGTTATAATATGGTGAATACACCTTGTTGTGCCTCATACTTATCTATATAATGTTCCCCCCCCTCTTCACAGGTCAAATTTTGGTTATCTCCGGTTCCAGTCTCTTCCTTTTATAGTTATTAAACAGCTTCAATAGTGCTTCCCTCTTTCCGGAATATAACTTTTATCCCAGTTTGATCTGTTATATCATTTCCTCTCCCCTCCCTTCCACCCCCCTCATTTCTCTTCCCTGAATGTCCATCTTTCCAGAGTGGAGGGAATTTTAGGTTTCTGATATGTCCTTTAGTTAGTCCCCTGCATCTTTTAGAATCAATACTATCCAATACCAAGAAAAAAAAAAATACAACCCCTCCCCCCAAAAAAACAAAAAAGATACAAAAAGAAAGAAACAAACAAAAACCAAAATGTAGGTATATTTCTGGAGGAACACCACCCCCATCCTTAGTGCTTCAGGGGCTCGATGTCTCTCCATTCTGTACTTTTTATGCTTTATCTATTAGGTGCGTTGGTCTGTCTATTATGTCCCCTGTATTCCGGTGTGTGCATCTTAGGGCTCGCCCGACCCATCTAGTGTAGCAACTCCCGGTTTCTATCCCTGTTTACTTTAAAAAAATTCCCTCTACCAGGGAGCTGCTCCCATGCGGCCTCCTCTCTGCAGTAGCCTCTGCAGCCAGTCCAGCACCGGTTGAATATCCAAAAAAGTGAAAAGATCTGGAAGATCAGCCTGTGATCTGAGCGTGAAAGAGGAAGAGTTTTTCCTTATTGTAACTGCAAATGGGACTCTCCATTGGTATGTACATCCAGATAGTCTTATCTTGTCTAAGACTGGGCGAAGTAGGGCTCTGCGCTGTAAAGTTACTTTTGATAGGTCAGGTAATATTTTGACCCATGCACCTTCTATTTCCACTATGCCTGTCTCCCATGATTTATGAAGTAGGGACTCCTTATGCATATAATGAAATTTATAAAGGAAATTTAACGAGAGCCTCTTACAGGACCCGGTTGTTCTGGAGGAGGTTCAGAGAGAGGCAACAGGGGTATTTTCAAATGAGCGATACTTTGGAATGCACCACTGGAGTGATTTGGGAGGCACATAAAGTAGTGATTCGAGGGGTCTTGATTAAACATGGAGCCAGGATAAAACGTGAAAGGGAAGCAAAGTTAACATCTTTATTAGCAGATATACATCATTTAGAATTAACTCACAAACAATCCCCCACGCCGGATATAGAACGAGATCTGTTGACTGGCCCAAAGGCATGTTACGGATCTACTGCTCTATAAAGCCAAAAAGGTAATACAAAGAGGGCGTAAACAGATCTATGAATCTGGTAATAGATGTGGCAAGCTGCCAGCCAGAGCCCTGCGGGAGCAACAACTAGTGATTTATGTGCCAATGATTGTTGGTGCCGGTGAAGAAAAACTCACCCTGTCTAAGCAAATTGCTCAGAAATTTGGAGAGTTCTATTCCACATTGTACAACTTGCATTTAGATGTACTTGAATAGTCAGTAATGGATGAGTACCTTGCAACTTCAGGAATGACTGGTTTAACGACCAGTGCGCAATAGGAATTGGAATCATCAATCATGCTAGAGGATATACAGACAGCAGTAAACACGACAAAGGCGGGTAAGGCACCTGGCCCAGATGGCCTTACCGTATTTTGTTACAAACTTCTGTTACCTATTCTAGGGCCATACCTTGTGAAGATGTTCAATGGATTAGGCGACTCGATTTCCTTACATACAGAATCTTTGAAAGCCATTATCACGGTGATCGCAAAAGAGGATAAAGACCCTACACAATGCAGGAGCTATAGGCCAATTTCACTTTTAAATACAGACCTGAAACTTTTCTCTAGGGTCCTTGTGTTACAATTGCAACAACAAATGCCTTCTCTAATTCATCTTGATCAAGTAGGATTTGTCCCGAAGCGGGAAGCAAGAGACAATACCATAAAGGTTTTGAATATAATTCACATGGCAAAAACATCTAAGATCCCATGTGAGTTCCTGGGAACAGATGCAGAGAAGTTCATATTTACGATATTGCGATATTGCGACATATAGACCTAGGAGACAACATGTTCTGGTGGATTGCAAGCATTTACACTTTGCCAACCTCACAGTCAAAATAAATGGAGTACTGTTCTCCCCTTTTGAGATCACTAACGGAACCAGGCAGGGATGTCCACTGTCACCACTCCTTTTTGCCCTTTTTTTGGAGCTGTGTAAGATTCGGCGAAACCCTGATATTCAAGAACTTATGGTAGACAGATCTTGCTCTTTTCATTAACAAATCCAAGAATATCCCTTTCTAATTTTGGTCAGGAGATGGAGACTTACAGCATTCTATCTTATGTCAAGATTAACCTTTCTCAGAGGCGATGGGATTGGCGGTCCCTGCCGATCTAAGGAAATCACTAAAAACCAGCTATAAATTCAAATGGACGGATCAGGCTCTGAAGTATCTCGGGACCTTGATTCCAGTAGACCTCTTGTGAATATTTGAGTTAAATTTTTTACCGCTCTTTCAGGAGGTGCAGACCCTCCTGGAGTTCCACTCTTGGTTTGGGAGGAGTAATATTATCAAAATGAACATACTACCAAAGTTTCTATACTTGTGTACCTTTAGGCATACCCATGCAATATTTTAAACTGATATACACACTCTTTACTGAATTCATTTGGGCATACAAGCACCCGAGGATCAGAAGATCCCTGTTGTTTCTTCCTAAACAACACGGAGGACTGGCCGTTCATGACTTGTATAAATATTACCAGGCCGCCCATCTGGGCCACCTGATAGATTGGTGTAGGCACGAGGACATAAAAACATGGCCAAAGCTGGAACAGGCACAGAGAATTGTTTTGCTACAAAGGGCCCCTTGGTGTTACAGAGACCCTGTATAGGACCCACCTTGCGGCAATGTTTAGGGGTAAGCTCTCAACATTAGAATCTCCATTGTTCCCCATTTTGGGGAACCCACAATTCGCACTGGGCCTGGGGGGGGGACTTTTGATGGTCTGATGGACCGGGGGTTATACCAGTCCTCTCAGTTTATAACATCTGGGAAATGGCCCACATTTCAAATGTTGACCTCAGGAACCGACCAGTATCAATTGGATTTTTGGAGAGCAGTTGAGACATTTCTTATATACTCTATCTGCCCCTGATGTTTTTGAGGGCAATTTACTCCCTTTCGAGGAATACTGTACGGCGAGAGGATTACTATCTCAAAGATATACAGTATTTAGTCAGCCACCAATTGTGCAAGTTTTCCCACTTAAAAGGATGAGAGAGGCCTGTAATTGTCATCATAGGTATACCTCAACTATGAGAGACAAAATGTGTAAACAAATCCAGACAATCACATTGTCTGATTTTTGAAAGAATTTATTTGCAATTTATGGTGGAAAATAAGTATTTGGTCAATATCAAAAGTTCATCTCAATACTTTGTTATATATCCTTTGTTGGCAATGACAGAGGTCAAAGGTTTTCTGTAAGTCTTCACAAGGTTGTCACACACTGTTGCTAGTATGTTGGCCCATTCCTCCATGCAGATCTCCTCTAGAGCAGTGATGTTTTTGGGCTGTCGCTGGGCAACACGGACTTTCAACTCCCTCCAAAGGTTTTCTATGGGTTTGAGATCTGGAGACTGGCTAGGCCACTGCAGGACCTTGAAATGCTTGCGCTTGTGTTTGGGAACATTGTCGTGCTGAAAGACCCAGCCAGTTTTCATCTTCAATGCCCTTGCTGATGGGAGGAGGTTTGCACTCAAAATCTCACGATACATGGCCCCATTCATTCTTTCATGTACACAGATCAGTCGTCCTGTTCCCTTTGCAAAGAAACAGCCCCAAAGCATGATGTTGCCACCCCCATGCTTCACATTAGGTATGGTGTTCTTTGGTTGCAACTCAGCATTCTCTCGCCTCCAAACACGACGAGTTGTGTTTCTACCAAACAGTTCTACTTTGGTTTCATCTGACCATATGACATTCTCCCAATCCTCTTCTGGATCATCCAAATGCTCTCTAGCAAACCTCAGATGGGCCCGGACATGTACTGGCTTAAACAGGGGGACACGTCTGGCACTGCAGTATCTGAGTCCCTGGCGGCGTAGTGTGTTACTGATGGTAGCCGTTGTTACATTGGTCCCAGCTCTCTGCAGGTCATTCACCAGGTCCCCCCGTGTGGTTCTGGGATTTTTGCTCACCGTTCTTGTGATCATTTTGACCCCACGGGGTCAGATCTTGCGTGGAGCCCCAGATCGAGGGAGATTATCAGTGGTCTTGTATGTAAAAGCGTAGCTGCTGACTTTTATTAATCGTACACGCACCTGTCTCACGGTCCAGTGATGCGGGTGAATGAAGCCTGCTCCTCTCCACCTCCTCTCTGTGGCGCTGGCATTGTCACTGTGGGCGCACGAGCCGCACTGCACACTGTGACTGGTCGGGCAATCATCTGGGACCTGTGACGTGTCCCAGATGATTGACGAGAGCTGGGGGGGAGAGGTGAACTTGCTTCCGGCGCTGCAGTGCCCCGGGATGAAGTGGGAGCTGGATCCCTCTAAAAAGAGGGTATCTGCCCCCCCCCCAAAAAAAAAATGACATGCCAAATGTGGCATGTCAGGGGGTCACCTGCACTTAAAATGGAAGTTCCATTTTTGGGTAGAACTCCGCTTTAAGAACGCAGCAGCTGTCCACTCCTTAACAATCGGTTAAAGAGGAGCTCCAAGCTCCTTCAGAATAAATAAATATAAAATTCATCAGCTACAAATACAAGGCAGATAGCCGGTCTGACAGGAGGGAAGGCATGGATTCAGTGTCTCTGCAAAGCAGGGATTGAATCCATGTCTTCTCCTAGTAAAAGCATCTCCCACAGTACATTAAAACACTGGCTAGGAACACAGTTTATCCTTTGATCGTCCCTGATGTCTAACCCCTTCCCAGCCAGTGTCATCAGTGCAGTGCATATTTTTAGTACTTATGACTGTATTAGTGTCACTGGTCCCCAAAAAGTGCCCCGCCTTGCAGTCCCGCTATAAGTCTCTGATCGCCACCAATACTAGTAAAAAAATAAATATAATCAAAATATCTCATAGTTTGTAGACGTTACAACGTTTGCACAAACCAATCAATATATCTGCTGATCGCTGGTGCAATGCTTTAGAGGCTCCAGAAACAAAAAATAATAAATGCTATTTTTTTTACCTGCATAAAAATGTGCATTTTTGCAAGTTTTGCACATTTTGCACATGTCCCAAGGGCCGGATAAAGGCAAGCATCTGGCATGCGGGGGGCAGTTCGGAGATCACTGCCATAAGGCAATCAGATATTCTCTAGATCAACAATCTACAGTATTATTATTTATAATACATTTTGTGATTTTAGAAACACATCAACAGTAGTAGTAGTCTACTGAGCTGACGTAGAACTATCTCCTGAAGAAGTTCAGTCCACCTTTTCATAGCTCCTACTATAAAGAAGTCTCTTTGTATCTGTATAAACATCTTTTGCTCCAGATGCAGTTCCCTGAGTGCCGGTTCACACGGGGGCGACTTGTCAGGCGACCTAGTCGCCTGACAAGTCGCCTCCCGTTCTGTACAATGGAACCGTTCTACTAGGAGTGAAGCAAGTCGCTCCGACTTAGAAAAAGGTTCCTGTACTTCTTTTGGGGCGACTTGAGGCGACTTGCATAGACTTCTATACAGAAGTCGTTTTGCAAGTCGCCGTGGATGTCGTGTGCAGGTCGCCTCGGTGAGGCGTCTTCTGGATCCTGAGAAGATCTCACTGCTAGCAGGGGAGGACTGATAACTCATGGGGCCCCCGGGCAATAGGAGATTATGGGGCCCCTAGGCAATCAGAGATTATGGGGCCACACAGTATACACACACATAGTATACAATCACACAGCATACACATACATGTACACACAGTATACACAGACAGATGTAAAAAAAACACAGCTTTATACATACTATCCCTGGTTTTACTGAGGCTGGCAACCCTGATGGGGCCCCCTAGTGGTCCAGTGCCCTCAGGCAGTGCCCGAGTGGCTCAATGGTCAGTCCGCCCCTGACTGCTAGACAGCCAAAAGGAAGCGTCTACGTCACCCATGCAGTGAAGTGGACACCCAAAGAAGTATCCTCCTCCTCCATCGTAAAAAAGATAAAAGACCTGAGACCTAAGTGCATGCCATGAGCATGGATTTAAGTAAGTAAAAGGGACTTTATGTTATTTTAATAAACAAACTCAGACATTAGTTGGGGAGGGAGGGCAAAGGGTAGAAGGCAGCTATGCCTGGAGTACCTGTTTAAATCTGCCTAGGTCAGGATAGCTGCTGCCCCATCTCCTTGTTGCATTTTTTATAACTCCTTCCCTATGTTTGCAAGGACATTAAATTCCCAATTAATTTATCAGTGTTGACTTTCCTTATAATGGAGAGAATTTAATGTGAAATGAAAATGCATGATGTGCAATTCATATGCCCTCCACATAAATGGAAAATATAATCTGTCATTGAAGTGCCTAAGTAGCTGTGATTATGACACATCACTGCAATGTAATCCCTCTTCAATTATGAATGATGTATGTTTTATTTCCAAATGATCATTTAACATTGCTGACACAGCTATGAAGAAAATGTTCAGTACATTAATATGAACACATAATTGGGAAAGTAAAAAAAAAAAAGAAAGTTATCTATCAGATAGAAAACATGTAGCTCATAAAATATTTACAGGGCATATAATATGATTATTCATTCCCACTGGAATTCTGATTGCAGATGAGTGATCGTGTACAGTACAGCCTAAATGGCAGAGAGCATGATGTAAGAGTGCTAGACATGTCAGGAGATTGGGAAGTGCATTAACTGTCCAGTCTCTTTAGTGCTGCTGCAGGGAGATACAGCAGACAGCGAGGCGGCTGCTGGAGTATGTGACAAGATTTATCACATCTATGAATGACATAATACAGGCCAGGCTTTTCATTTGCCTTTTGTGGCCGGGCAAATATAGTATTGTGGCATAATGGGTGCTTATACAGGTTTTATTAGTAATAGTCGTATTAGTAAAATATATTCTGCACATTATTTTAAACATTTCAAACATTGTGACTGTCAAATTAATGTTCCTTAAAGCAAACCTTTAAATCTTAAAATATTTAAAATCTTGCCTTAAAGCAGTAACCATATGGAGAGGTGTGTTGCTTTTATATTTGTCAGACAGGAAACTGTCGTCTGTGTCCCTCTCTGAAACTAGTTTCACTTTGTTGTTTGAATCTTGAATTCAAATCTATGCCCAAAAACTACTATATCCCTATTGGTTTAGAGTGCCCTTACTGGGCATTAAGACATCTCACTGAATGGCAGCTAGTGGGCTGAAGCTTTGCAGTCAGGGGAATTAGGCCTGGTCTTGTTGTCACAGCCAGGTGATATGCAAATAATTGCATGCATATATTGCACTGAATATTGGTTGAAGCTTATATGGGTAGGGTTAAATAGAGTCTAAACTAGTCACTGAATATATATGCTTCAGTCCTTGCACCCACAAAATACTCCCTAATTACGGTGGCAGTAAGTGGCACAAGTGGCAGTCTCACAGACACACATAAACCTCAGCACAAAGAAACATTTAACTAAAAAGAAAATCTTCCATTGCATATGCTTTTCTGCTTGTAGAATATAGACAGAGAGATCTAACACTTTGTCAGAGCCTACCTTAATGAAGATCTTCATTAAAACGGGGACAGACTACATAGCAGCCAGAAACTGTTCAGAACTATGTAATTTAAACCACAACTTACAGATATGGAACCTAACTCCCATTATATTACTGGTCAGTGGGAGGAATAAATGTGAAAGAAATAAATGCCCTATATCAGTGAAAAGAAAAAAACTGTCCCTGTGTCAGCGGGAGTAAAAAATGCCCCAGCACCAATGGGAGCAACAATACTTTAGTGTTGGTGGTCAACAAAAGCAAACAAAGCCCATTTGTTGCTGTCAGTAAAAGACATTACAATCCCCACCATTGGGTCAGTGGAATTAGATAAAAAAACAAAAATGCAGCATTTATGTTAGTGGGATCTTAATAACCCCCTATCCTCCGCCCAGAAATAGTGTCAATGGGATTTTTTATTCCCTTCACCTCCCCCCACCCATCATTGGTGTAAGTTAGAGCTTAGCCAACAGGTTTCTTCCCCATGCCACTTCCTGACTCTGATGACGTCACTTCCAGATCTATGAAAATACTTTCAGGCAGCTGCTCACTCCGCCTGACAGTACTTTCACCGAACTCATATATCACATCTACATCAAAATCAAAGATTAAAGTATATATAATTCCTCACATATACCCAGTGCAGTGAACAGCCTCAAAAGATACACAGGGATGAAACAAATCTCCCTACATTGTCTTCAGCTTTATATATCCTTTAGAAAGTGCACATCGTGTTAAATTTTTTCTCTTCCTGGTTAGCACTGGGAGTGGATTATTGGCATACAACCAAGAAAGCTGATTGGAGAAAAGGCACACACCCCCACTCCACATAGGCAAAGGAAGAAAGGAATGTGCACAGCTCTGCTCTTAGACAGGAAGCTGACTGCTAATCTATTTATAGTAAACTCCCCAACACACACTTCTATCTCCCATCTCGGAGAACATGTGAGAAGTTATCAGGCTGAAGAACGGAGCAGGAGACAGCTACCGGACATAGTGCTTTGGAGAGAGATAATAAAACACTGCAGATATATGTGCTCAGCTCAAATTTCATGAATCGGGTTTACATCCACTTTAAGAAAATAGATATAAAGTAGTGCTGTGAACACAAAGATACATGTTCTCTCTAAAATATACACACATCAATCGTGAAAAAAATTCTTTAAAGCTGAGTTCCACCCATTTCTTCATGTTCCTTGCAACACAATGCCCATCTGCAGAACTGTCTGTAATGGCAATTATTATTATTTTTTTCTAAATAACTTATTGTTCTATATGTAGTCTGTAGTTCTGGTCCTGGCCGCCTAGGCGATTTCATCATTAGTTGATTCGCTAGGACTCCTGGGATATCTGCGTCATCTATCCCAGGAGTCTTTGGACCACACTTGCCTTCCTTCCAGGTTCTGTGTTGATTGACAGGTTGTCATAACAATGGGGCGGGAACTTCCGCTGCCGCTGCCATTGTTATGGCAACCTGTAAACAACACAGTGCGTGCCGCTGTGTCCCTACTGCGCAAGCGCGCATTCGGGAGGTGCATGCTGGGTAGCCAGCTGCACGTAATCTCGGAAGCAGGTAGGCCCACACTAGTAATGGCCGCTGCCTGTCTGCTGGGATCCTGTGATGAATGTCATATTTACAAATAAGAAGAAATACACTTATAACAGTATCCTATTAATATTGTGCAAATAAAGAGAATCACTGGGTGCTTTTTGGAGAAAACTGCCAAGGAGACTGGAGCTCAACTTTAAGTGATATAAATTTAGCCCCTGTTTACACCGGTGTGACATGTCATGCAATTTGACAGGTCCAAATTGCATGACAAGTCACAGCCTATTTTCGGCAAGGGTACCGTTCATAGTTGTATAGTTACATAGTTACATAGAACCCTCTACGTAGTTTAAGGTTAAACCTCTTTTCTTCTAATTTTATTGAGTGGCCACGAGTCTTGTTAAACTCTCTTCTGCGAAAAAGTTTTATTTCTATTGTGGGGTCACCAGTATGGTATTTGTAAATGGAAATCATATCCCCTCTCAAGCGTCTCTTCTCCAGAGAGAATAAGTTCAGTGCTCGCAACCTTTCCTCATAACTAAGATCCTCCAGACCCTTTATTAGTTTTGTTGCCCTTCTCTGTACTCGCTCCATTTCCAGTACATCCCTCCTGAGAACTGGTGCCCAGAACTGGACAGCATACTCTAGGTGCGGCCGGACAAGAGTCTTGTAGAGTGGGAGAATTATCGTTTTATCTCTGGTCTGGAGTTGATCCCTTTTTAATGCATGCCAATATTCTGTTTGCTTTGTTAGCGGCAGCTTGGCATTGCATGCCATTGCTGAGCCTATCATCTACTAGGACCCCCAGGTTTTTTTCCATCCTAGATACCCCCAGAGGTTCTCCCCCCAGTGTATAGATTGCATTCATATTTTTGCAACCCAAATGCATTATTTTACATTTTTCTACATTGAACCTCATTTGCCATGTAGTTGCCCACCCCATTAATATTGTCGTGACTCATGTTGCAGTGATTATGAAAAAGGTTCCTGCACTACTTTTTGACCATTTAATTGTGACCTGCATAGACTTCTGTTAAATGAAGTCACAAGCTGGAATGAAATAGTCAGTGCAAATCGCAGTGATGTGCAGCTTTGAAATCGCACTAAAGTAGCTCGATTTCAAAGCCACATCAGTTGAGCTGGGACTAAGTGGAACCATACAGAAGAACCATACAGTCCAAATAGCACCCGTAATATGTGCAGTAAATGCTCCACACCAGCCTTGAAAAAATGAATATGTATCTTTTTTATCCATCAATATCTTTTTCTTTCCACCACGTGAGAAAGTACTCAACTGATGTCATCTATATCCCATAAAAAGCTTCCCCAGGTCCAGACACCTTTAAAGCAGATCTTCACTGCATCTGAGCACCATTTATTAATTTTTAATATCCAAAGCAAACTCTCCCATCTATCCATGTCTCTATGTTTTATTTTGTTGAGAAATCACTTTGGAAAAACACCCCCTAGCATTTCTGTCCGTGGCCATCTTGAGTAGGGGAAGATGAATTATGTAGCATTTACTTCCTGGAATCTATCTGCCCTTGGCTCAAGCATGCAGCAGGAGAGTGTGCTTAGCTGAGAAAACCCCTTCCTCTATCCTTCCCTCCTAAAGACTCCTGGGATGTATGACATCATTTGCCTGGGCAAGAAACCAGGAAGTAACTGAATAAATGTAAAAAAAAAAAGTTTAAATCAAGTGAATATGATATACTTTCTTATCTATTTACTAATGCTAGCAACATTAGGATTAAAAATAATCAATGTTGATTCGGAGAATGAAGTTCCACTTAAAGAAATCTTCAATCAGTCCACAAACCCGAAAGCAAAAAAGATTCTGATAGTGTATTACCCTCAAATAATCACGTTTATTCAACCCAATAAAATGTAAGTTTAAAAAATTGCCAATAAAACATAAGCAATGATGAAGTCTCTCCACTCTGTCAGACACTCATCCCCGACACAGTGCTGAACAGTCGATCCAGCGCGTCACTTTCAGGACAAGGGCTGATGTCACATCCAGTTGCAGTGCGGTCCGATCCTAATGTTTTGTCCTTACGACTTTGTCAAAGGTTCAGCCACACGGCACAGTAACACTCCTTAAATAGCTTGGTATCTGGGAAGGCTAACCCCACATGTCCCGGACAGCAGCTAGAACAGTTTTAAAAACTGCGCATTATACAAAATCCTGGCCATATACTTGTAATCAGTACAATATGGACACACAAACCTAGCCTGAAATGAAAGCATATTCTAGATAAGGTATTATCTCCCAACATTCTCATTAAATATTTGAAATCAAATTTTTTTTAGATTTATTATTAAAAAAAAAATTACAAATTATTGTAAAAATTAAAAAAAAAACTTTTTTTTATAATTTATTTCCAAAATATTCTATTTAAAAGTTATTACTCAAATAATTTTTATTTCTAAAATAATTTTATCAACACCCCCTACATATACACTGTTTCCTATTATTAATATTGGCACAGGACCCTTTTTAAAACTGCACCGTGGCCGCCCCGCACATGTGTGAACTGGGTTCATTGAAAGCCGGTCTGATACACATGTTATGTGAATTGGATGAGATAAAAAATACATCCAATTCGCATTTATGTGAACCGAGGCCCCTGGGGTCAGTGATTTTAACTGATATATCCATTTTGCAGTTCACAGTTTCTAAATGTAAAATGATGCACCTAGGGAAAAAGAATTTATTTGAAAGAATACGACGTTGGGGGTACAGTGTTAGCCAGCACTACAGAGGAAAAAGATTTGATGATTGCAAAATTAGCAAACGGGGTGACCAGACAGTGGGGAAAAGTGAATTTAATTCTAGGATGCATCCCTAGAGGGATCATCAGCAGGAGGAAGGAGGTCCTTATTCCTCTATATCGATCTTTAGTGAGACCTCATTTAGAATACTGTGTCTAGTTCTGGAGACCTCACTTACACAAAGATATTGATAAGATAGAATGAGTCCAGAGACGGGTAACAAAAACGGTGAAAGTTCTGGGGGGATAAAAAATATTGAGAGCAACTTCAGAAACTTAATATGTACCAGTCTGGAAGAAAGAAGGAAAAGGGGAGACATGATTGAAACATTTAAATACATCAAGAGGGTAAATAAGGTTCAGGAGGGCAGTTTTTCCAATATGAAACCAAAAACTCAAGAACACAGGACATGACCTCAAACTAACTGGAGGAAAGTTCAAAACTAATCTTACAAAGTATTGTTTTACTGAAAGGGTTGTTGATACTTGGAATAAGGCAGATGTAGTGAGACAGTTAACAGTAAATGGCTTCAGACATGCTTGGGACAAACATAGATTTATAATCAAACAAAAAGTTATTTTATCCATACATAATACAGGTCAATTTTTACGAAATTTTGCCTCAACTTCCTTATTTTGGGAGTGAAAGCTAAAAAATGAAACCCCATTGGTGCTTATGATCCTCCTCCTGTCTAAGGCCTGATTCACACTTGTGCAGGTTGCAGTTGAATTTTTTCAATACACATCTTTAAACCATTGAAGTCTGAAATAGACTTTAGTAGAGAGGTGGTCACCATCGCTATATATATGACATCTAGCAAATGAATCTCCTCTCTATTCCATTGATATTCTAGATTAATGTTATTACTATTTGTGTGACGAAATCGGAAGTGATGAAATGCATTGCGTGGTTATGCGGCAACCAAAAGTGACACACCGGAAGTGTCCAAGCGTCCCCAGAGATGGTGAGATATCACAATATGTGGATGCCTTATACCGTTTCTATTTTTGATGAGCACATTGATGGTTTTAAAATTGTCAATGGCTTCCTTTTAAAAATAAACTTAAAGAAGTGGGTTACTGTACCATTGGAGGCTGTTTTTTCTTCTCTATTTATGATGATTGCCGAGCCTGTCATGGAAATGCAGTAATGCTAATATTAACCTGTGCATTGCAAGCCAGTCCTGCTGATCAATATTGTGTGTTTGGCTTTCGTGTGCTACTTGCTGTGTGTTTTACATCTGATTCCAGTTACCGATCTTGGCTTGTTCTTGGCTATCCTTACCTGCTTGTTGCCCAGACCTTTGGCTATGTCCTGACTATCCTCACCTGATTGATGCCCGACCTTTGGCTATCTTCTGACTATCCTTTGTTGTCACAGTCTGCTGATTCTTCTCTACCTCCCTGTAGTCTAGCGTGAGCGTGAGCTGGGAGGCCCTAGGGGTCGCGACCTGAAGCCAGACTGCAGCTAAATCCATCCCCAACACTAGGGGCCTCTGGTGAACACCCGCTGGCTCTTAGATTCCACGTCCTGGGAAATTTCATGCTCTAGCTCCCAGTGTCATCCGTGTTGGTACTACACAGTACCTGCTCTCCTGTATCACATAGAGCTCTATCCGCAGCAGTACTACCTTGCGGTGCACTCCAGACTCCAACGGGGCGCATCTGCCACCTGGACTCAAGTGACCTGACAGAGCCGGATGGAGGATTCATTTGATGGCGAGAGTTCCTGAAGCTGAGAGGTGTTTTGTATAAAGCGAGTTATGCCAATCATGAGAATGAACGGCAAATATGTCTGGTGAGTGATGTTTTAAAGCGAGAGGGTTTGCACGAGCACAGTGGTATGTAAAGAGGACTGCTCTTCAAAGAGGGATGTAGAATTCCTTTTTCTTCTACACTATTCTATGGACCCTCACTAAGGTGGCAGCAGTGATTGGTGTTATTATAGTTATTGTGAGTTTAATTGTGAGTATATTTTTTAGGAATTTTTTCGTCTCTAAAAAGATGAAAAAACATTGCTGGTTGTTACTGAAAAAGCTGTTGTTTTAATGTCTCTGGAGTAAAGTTTGCTTTTCTTTTAACTGAGCCTTACTAGACATTCTTCTGATTCTGGCTGGTAAAATGAAGATTAAGAATGATGCTCAACAGCAAAGTAGGCTCTGTTCGTGCAGCGAGGGCTGGCATGACTGGTGTCCACTCTGTCTTAGGAAAAGGTAAAATGAGCGCTGGATTCTATATTCATGGGCTCTTCCTGGCTTATTTGGGGCCAGGTGGTCCCTATATTGTTTGTAGATGGAACCAGAGGAAGCCAGCCTATGGACTCCTCTCCAGTGACCATGCATGTGTTGAAATTGTGTTTCGTGAGTCGCAAGAATAGACCTTTGGCCACTTGCAACTTAGGAGAACCCTATAACTGCCAACAAAGTTGTGTTTCCTAGCCAGTGTTAATTTCGTCGACTAAAACCGACTAAAACATTTTAGTTGACTAACTTAATACCATTTTAGCCGACTAAAATATGACTAAAACTAAAACAATTGAGATGACTAAAATACGACTAAAACTAAAATGGCATTTTAGTCAAAAGACTAAAATGGGACTAAAACTAAAATGCCCTTTTAGTCAAAAGACTAAGACTAAAACTAAATTGAAATTTGACGTCAAAATTAACACTGGTCTGTAGTGCATGTTCATACCTCAATACCATAAATAACATATTTGATTTTTCACTCCAGCAGTATATAATTAGTTTGAAAATTGTAGAGAAAGGTTAACTAATGCATTATAATTTAACTACACCCATTAGAATTTAGATAATTAAAATGAGTTTTAGGCGACTACAATGTACTGGAGATTTTAGTCGACTAAAATGTAGGACATTTTAGTCGACTGAAATGTCCTGGAGATTTAGTCGACTAAATATGACTAAAACAATTGCAGAAGACTAAAATGGGACTAAAACTAAAATGCCATTTTAGTCCTAAGACTAATGCCCCGTACACACGGTCGGATTTTCGGACGGAAAATGTGTGATAGGACCTTGTTGTCGGAAATTCCGACCGTGTGTGGGCTCCATCACACATTTTCCATCGGATTTTCCGACACACAAAGTTTGAGAGCAGGCTATAAAATTTTCCGACAACAAAATCCGTTGTCGGAATTTCCGATCGTGTGTACACAAATCCGACGCACAAAGTGCCACGCATGCTCAGAATAAATAAAGAGATGAAAGCTATTGGCTACTGCCCCGTTTATAGTCCCGACGTACGTGTTTTACGTCACCGCATTCAGAATGATCGGATTTTCCGACAACTTTGTGTGACCGTGTGTATGCAAGACAAGTTTGAGCCAACATCCGTCGGAAAAAATCCTAGGATTTTGTTATCAGAATGTCCGATCAATGTCCGACCGTGTGTACGGGGCATAAGACTAAAACTGAATCGAAATTTGCTGCCAAAATTAACACTGTTCCTAGCCCTGAAACTAGGGGGAGCAGGCCTTCCACTTGGTTTCCGCTCTAGGCCAGCCGTTCCAAACCTTTTGTACATGGAGTAACTCTTAAAATAAGTTTTGGTCTCAGAAAACCCCTGCTAATAGTTACTATATCTATAACACATGGTTCATTAGTGTGAGGGTCAGAGGAAAGAATGCTCCTTACTTTTCTAATAAGTGGGGAGACTACCCCCTTACAGAGAGCTAAAAAAATCTTTGGCTTCAGTGGCTACTTATCTGATAGACAGAAATTGCTCATAGCTCAAGGAACCCCCAGCACCATCCAGAGGAACCCTGGTTAAGAATGGCTGCTTTAGACCATAGGGAGAAAAATTATGCTTTAAAAAATTTCAATTATGTAAAGTTGAAGAATGGTGAACAACAGAAAAAAGTGCAGGAAATCATCCACATAAACTAAGTTCAACAATCAAGTCCATATTTTGTACTTTATAATGCAGTAAATATCACCTTATCTAATGGACATGGGCTTAAATTTAAGTGAAAACACTAGGTCTGTAGTGACTGGATATTATAAAGTAAATACAGAATTCGCCTCACTGGTGACATGGCATACCTATCATCAATATAATATTTGATCACCTCCTGACTTACTCACTTGTCAGCATGAAAAGACAGATAATTTGCACACTGCCAGGGACCAACTTGGGTTGATTTACTAAATCCAAATACGGTTCACTTTCCAATGTAAGCTGTACTTTGAATTTGCCCAGAGCTTAGTGCATGAGGTGAAGCTCTGCTGCTTTCCATCATCCAATCATGAGCGAGCAAAGACATTTTTTTTTCTAATTTTCTTGCACGTGATTGGGTAGTCTTTGCAAAATTAAATGTTACCACATTCATTAAAGAGGGAGTCCCGCAAAAAAAAAAAATTTAAAGTCAGCAGCTACAAATACTGCAGCTGCTGACTTTTAAAATAAGGACACTTACCTGTCCCAGGGTCCAGCGATGTCGGCACCCGAGACCTAATCGTCCCTCGGTCCTTGGGTGCTGCCGCCGCCATTCTCTGTAAGGGAATCAGGAAGTGAAGCGCTGCGGCTTCACTTCCCAGTTCCCTACTGCGCATGCGCGAGTCGCGCTGCGCTTCCTGACTGGTCCCACTGTCTCTGGGACCTGTGTGTGTCCCAGCAGACAGCGCGGTGGGGACGGGAAGAGGCATAGACTTCCGTGGGAGTGTCTTAGACAGGTATCTGCACCCCCCTCCCCCCGAAAGGTGCCAAATGTGACACTGGAGGGGGGAGGGTTTCGAAAAGAGGAGGTTCAATTTTTGTGTGAACCTCCGCTTTAAGTTCTGGCGCAAATTCCTTTGCAAAGCTAAACTTCCCTTGCAAAATGACTAGTGAACTTGGGTTTAGTAAATCAACCTGACTGTTTGCTCTGCAGGAAAGAAGAACTGGTAAAAGCTCAAAAGGAATTGTTCAATTAATGAGAATCTCAATTTATCTGAACAGATTGGTTAGCTGAAGATCAGAGTAACTATGCATATCTGGGTTCCTGCAAACTAATTCAATCATCACTAATAGGAAGTAGCGGAGAGTGATAAAAAAAACTGTTTTAGATGTCTTCCAGGTGAACAAATAACGTTGCTCAGGAGTAAAATGGAAAACTATAGCATTAACAAGGAAAGAACAGTGTACTTCACCCCGGTGCAATGTAATGCATACAGATCACTAATAACACTCACAGTATCATTAAGCATTTGTCATAACTGAGGAGTTTTAAATTGCTAATAACAGTTTAGGAAACATGCATAGTTCTACTAAAGCAATTACATTATCACATTATTTTAATAAAAATGTGCTTTTAATTACAGATCCCTATTCCAAAAAAGGCCCAAGCTTACCTAATAACAAGCTGTGTATGAAAAAACCTCTAGCACACTGTTTAGTATATTGATGTTATTGCACCCAGACATTTTGTTTTCTGACAAGCAAATTAATTCTATAAAATGTTTTCATTTTCCACACCCAGGTTACTGCATTCCACCTCTACCCCCTACTCCTAATAATGACATTAATTTTTAAATACCTTTTTTAAGAACACATCCGTGAACTCCCTGGATTCTCACCTAGATGAAAAATTATGTGCCCATTACCTGCAGCCTCCTTGAATACCTACATCATGCATCCAAGGAGGCCTCGAATTAAACTATGGTGCATGTGTCGGTGTGTTATCAGGAGGCCAGCTGCATGAATCCAGATAAGACAACTGGCTCCCCATGAAGAAGAAGATGGTGTCATGGGACCCAGTGTGAACATCAGATCCCTACAGGACACAGTTGGATCGCTGCCTAACCTTGTGGTCGGGGCCACTCGCCCTGCACTTGTGGGTACCTTCCCCACAGAGCATGCTTATCAATGTCCGGGACCAGGCGGGGACTGTGTTCATTTGAAAATCAAACATATGGCAGTTCCTCAGCTTAGAGCCTTCTACTGTGTGCAGTAATGAGACCCACTGTAAAGTACCATCCTGTGTCACTACATATTTTAACTTGATGTATATTGCACTTGGGAGGGACACTGCTGAACCTGTGCCCTCTCCACCAGTCCAGCGTACCTCTGCCACCTCACTCCCAGTGACAAAATCGAGTGCTGTGCACTTAGCACGGACCTCATGTGTACACTTGTTGACTCTTTCACTTCCGTACCATGCTGCCAGGCTATGGGTCTCTGTGACGCGGGTTCAGTCCAGGTTGCATTGGGACACCGACCACCAGAGAGGGAGACAGATCACTGACCCCCCACTACCAGAAGATCCATCACCTACACCAGGTACCATGCTTCAAGACTACCTGCATTGTACCTTGCACTAGTACTTGGTTACCAATTGAAACTGCATGACTGCTGCTTTTCTTGCTACACCTCCTGTAGTGGCTTTGGTTCATACATCACATGTGCTTTACTGACCCTCGTTCTTTCATATGCCAGCAACCTTCTTGCACCCCTTTAAATGGCTTCAGACCAGGCTCAGAACCAGTGTTGCCAACCTACCAGATTAAGGTTTACTGACATGACATTCAACGTTTACTGGCACAGTCAAGTTTTTACTGGCATTTCCAAAAGTTACAAAATTACAGCTTTAAGAGCAAATTTTCAGTATTTAGCGTGCAGCAGCACAGATGATGATGACACCTCACCAACATGACATGTCCCTTCCTGAGTCAGAGTGACAGTCTCTCTCCACGCCAAGTAGTTCCTTCAGTCCACTCCAGTCCACACAGCACTGACAATTCCGCTCCCGGCTTGCCTTGCTCCCGCCAGGTCCCGCAGACCTGCACACGAGGCTCTGGCCACTCCGCTTGGCTACCTTGAACCATGACATCACATGACACGCTCAGGCACTGCCTCCACCAGACCTGCCCCCTGCGGGTGTTGCCCGAACTCACTGTAGCAGTCACAGCCATGTTTTTTACTGGCAACCTTTTCCTGTCACTGACATATACTGACAGGAGAAAAGGTGCCCATTTTTTACTGGCTGCCAGTAAAAATATTGATAGTTGGCAACACTGCTCAGAACAGTTGATGCAACTTTTACATTTTGGCAATACAGCTCAACATGAACATTTGCAATGGAACATAACCCCTAACTAACTTTACTAGGCTGCCCAGGCATACTGTACCTAAACAAGGTAGTAGTCCAAAGGGAATGGTAGATCTCTAGCCTTCCGGTGCCCTCCAGCAGCAATCACGGAATTCTCTTGAGTGAGACTCTCCAGACCCAACCTTCCTCTTTTTTATTTTACAGGGCGGGAGGGCTAGGTCCAAAAAGACTGTGAACATCAGTGCACAACATTAACTCTTTCCCCGGCCTGGGCCTGTCAACTGTCTGGCATTCTGTAGGCAACCTGCCTACAACCTGGCAAAAAAGGTAAGGCGGGAGAGAAAAAAAATGGTGGAAGTTAAGTTGCTCTCTCTTGTAAATCAGTCAAACTACTCAATGGTTGCAGAGCTATTGGACTGACTTAGCAGGAGGGAATGCCAGACCGCTGCAGCAAGATCACTTATTTATAGACAGGTAGATGTCTCTACAACAATCACAGGCAGAGGGACATCTGCTTATCCTTTCTAATGCCAGAACATGCTGCTATTTTGTGTGCTAGTCACTTGATGGTCAGAAGAAGCAATCCCATTCTTTCCCTCTTCTCACTGAAACTGGGAAGAATCAGCTTCATCTCACTGAGTAGTTCCAGAATGTTGGTAGTCTTGAATGGCCCTATCTTTGCCCCGGTGTCAGATCAGGGATAATATCAGACTGTTTAGACCATCCATAGAAAAGCAACATATAACCTCAGGTTAAAAGTTTTGGATGGTTTTTTTTTTATTATTATTGCAACTTCTAGTCTTATCGTGATTCTTGCGATTGTACAAATGGCACCAGCATGGACTTACTATGCATGAAACAAATAAAGTTATAAGATATTTGTATATTTATTTATTACAGGTATTTAAATAGCCCTAAAAATGTATGTAGTGCTTTACATACAGTATACAGTATATTGTACATTCACAATATAGTCCCTGCCTTCAAGGAACTTACAATCTACGGTTTCTAACTCACTTTCAGACATACACATACTAGGGCGATACTTTGACAAGAGCCAATTAACTTACCAATATTAACCACTTAAGCCCCGAGCCTCTTTCTGAGATTTGATGTTTACAAGTTAAAAACAGTTTTTTTTTGCTAGAAAATTACTTAGAACCCACAAACATTAGATATTTTTTCTAACACCCTAGAGAATAAAATGGCGGTCATTGCAATACTTTCTGTCACACCGTGTTTGCACAGCGGTCTTACAAGCGCACTTTTTTGGGAAAAAATACACTTTTGAATTAAAAGATAAGATAACAGTAATGTTAGCCCATTTTTTTTTTTTTTTATGTTGTGAAATGTAATGTTACGCCGAGTAAATTGATACCCAACATGTCACGCTTCAAAATTGCGCCTGCTCGTGGAATGGCGACAAACTTTTACCCTTAAAAATCTCCATAGGCGATGTTTAAAAAATTCTTCAGGTTGCATGTTTTAAGTTACAGATGAGGTCCAGGGCTAGAATTATTGCTCTCGCTCTAACGATCACGGCGATACCTCACATGTGTGGTTTGAACACAGTTTTCATATGCAGGAGCTGCTCATGTATGTGTTTGCTTCTGCACGCGAGCTTGGCGGGATGGAGCGCGTTTAAAAAAAAAAATATTTCATTTCTTATTTATTTTACCTTATAATGTTTTATTTTTACATGGTTCTTTTAAAAAAAAATTGTGTCACTTTTATTCCTATTACAAGACAATGTAAACATGCCTTGTAATAGAAAAAAAAACATGATAAGACCTCTTGAATATGAGATCTGGGGTGAAAAAGACCTCAGATCTCATATTTACACTAAAAAGCAAAGAAAAAAAAATGTTGTTTAAATAAATAAATAAATAAAAATGTTGCTTTAAGAGCTATGGGCGGAAGTGACGTTTTGATGTTGCTTTCCCCCTGCAATGGTATGGAGACAGGTAGGGGCCATCTTCCCCTAACTCCTCTCCATACCTAACAGGAGAGAGGACCTGATCGCCTCCGCCGCTGGCGGCAGCTCCGGTAAGCGGCGGAGGGCACCGGAGCGTCGCAGGAGGGGGGTCCCCCTTTCCCGCCACCGATGAAAGTGATCTTGCTGATAATCCGCCGCAGAGACCACTTTTATCTGAAAGCGGACTGCCCACTGAAGAAGAGGATACCGGGGTTTTGGTAGCTAGCTGCTGCGATAACAACGATATCCCTCTTCAAAGTACCGACGTATAACGACGGCGGGCGGTCCGTAAGTGGTTAAGACTGGTTGGCTCTTATGCATTCATTTAAAATGGTTGTAAAGGCTTAGGGTTTTTTACCTTCATGCATTCTAAAGTGCCCCCACAGCAAGCGGCTTGCTATGAGGACACTCTGGAAGGGGCCAAGAGCTCTGGCCGGGGACCCAAGCTGAGAAGGATCGGGGCTGCTCTGTGCAAAACCTTTGCACAGAGCAGGTAAGTATGACATGGTTGTAATTTTTTTTTAAGAAATATTTTTCTTTTTCAATCACAATTAGAGCTAAGGAAAGGGTTATTAGAAATGGAAAGTGTTCATCTGATATTCATTGTTTCACTGAAAAGATAAGTGTTGGCTAAATGAGGTGTTACCTGCTCATAGAAAACAAATAACTAAGGGAAGAAAATATCTTTTGCTTCTCTAAAATCCATCTAACTTTTGTATACTGTCTAGACCCAGATTTAGTTCTTTTTTTTGCGGTTCAAGACGTTGTAAAATTGCATTTAAGTTTCATGGCTTGGGAATGAATATGAGTACATAAAATATGGCTAAGCAATACAGATTACCTTTCCCAGACACTATTATTCATCTCAGCACTTGCAGCTTGGTGCATGACCCATGAATAATTTTGCCTGGGGCTTTAAGAGTTTAATTAACTGAATATCCTCTATATTTGGCCAGAAAGAGAAACAAATCTTGGCAAACTCAATCAAGCCCTCATCTCAATTTTTGGGTGTTGACTCTAAAGCAATCTGCCCAGGCTTGTGGTGTGGTGGTTAACATTTCATTTCTTGGCTTATGTGTTCACACTAGACGTAGCTGTGTGTGGCAGAAGATAAATCACTTTGTGTTGCTAGATTGTTGTATCCTTGCAAATACACTGCTGTTCATGCCTTAACCACATAAAATCCTTTCCACTGTCAAAATTCAGAGTGATTATTCCAGAAAAAAACAATGACATTTCCCATTGCTTTAGAGCACCTCCTGTAAGGGAATTACTTGATAGCTCAAACAAAAAGAACTAAATGTAAAAAAATCATAATTAAGGTCCTTTGGACCTTAATTATGTTTTGAGCACATCCGTCAATGAACTGAAGAAAACAGCACACCACAAGGGTCATGGCACAAGCTCAGATATTTACACTATACTGACAGAGCTGGTGGCAGATATGTGCCAAACTTCTCTTGTCCTCAAGGCTAGACAGCTGCTCCTTGAACAAATTCAACAGCAGTCTTTGTGTACCTGACATGGCAAACAGCCAACAGCAGAAGGTGGTCAAAAATCATTTAAAAGTTACAAGCGATCTATCTTGATTCATATGGTGAACACGGCGCACACATGGATCCCTGCCCTTTGGAAAAACTCTTCTTCTCCTACAGTTGAACACTGGTGCGAAAAATGACACCATGTTAATGGAAGACCGCATTATCTCTCAAGGGTGGTGCTCCAAAGTTCCGTAACACCTGGTTTTACTGGTCAGTATACAAATCTAATGCAGACCATAGATGGTGAAAATTTCTATCTTGCAACCACTGGTTGCAGGAAAGAAATTTGCACAATTCTCCCATCAACACAGATAGTGCTGAAAGGGGAATCCCTCCTGCCGAGCAATTGTCTGCTCCCAGCGGGTGGGGAAAGCCCCCCTGGGAGAAGATAGTGATAATCACTAGTGGCTACACCGTTAGCGATAATCGCAAGTGAATCTGGCAGGCTGGCTGTACCCAGGTTGATTGATCAATCATTCAGCCTGCTCACACATGGTTCAAATCTTGGCTGGTTCCTGCTGAATTGGCCGAGATACAATCTGTCTATGGCCAGCCTAAAGATCATTAAATAGCAGTTGTTGGCAGTCTTATTCTGCCATTCCCTCCACCACAGAGGGTAGAGAATAGCTTATTCGATTCCCTCAATACCCTTTTCCCTTACCCAGCACTACCTGTTTTGTTTATCCTTGAATTGTATCAATTACTATAAGTTTACAAACCCTGTTATATGTTGTTGGAAAAAATTTGTGCCGATTTTATGTATTTTCATCATTCTGTTCATTGCTTCTCCTATCACTCAACCTTATAATACCTTTATACATGCTTATGTCCATTGTACTTTCTTAATTGTATTGTACTCCTTTCGGTGTTAAATAAAGAATTTATACGAAAAAAATAGTGACAACAATGAATAAAAGGAAAAGGATGGTGAGTGGTGACATCAAGTTTGTATTTTAGTTGATTGTCTGCTGAAAGTCCCCTGTATAACTTTGCCCATTAAAAATATACTGTATTCTAAGCCATTACATTTTCTTAAAGGGCATTTTAGTTTACTAATAATAATAATAATAATAATAATAATAATTTTAGTTGAAATTAAAATTTCTTTCTGACTCCTCCCTTCAATGCAATATAAATCAAGATTTCCCATATCTCTTAGAATTTAGTAATAGAACAATCCTCCTGCTGTTTACATTGCTAGACAATCTAAATTAGCTATTGTAAACCTGTTTAGTCCAGAGGAACCCTAAATTTATTTTCAGGTCTCAAAGGAACCCCTACTATAACCAATTAAAAAAAAAGAAAATTGGTGTCATTCTGCTAGCTTTGCCCTGTGTTCATGGTCCTGGAACTAGGCAAACCCCATCAAATGGAAGGTCAACCAGCCACAACTAAACGAACCCCTAGCAACCTCTGCAGGAACCTAGTTGAGAATGTTTGACCTAAAGCATAACTTTTCAGGCATAGTGATTTGACTGATTTCTGTTTGGGACTCTAAAACAAAGTTAATACTGCAGCTGCAGGAACAGACTCACAGGACTCAATCGCTGTGTTTAAAATGTCTGTTCAGTGAAAATGTATTATTATTATTATTTTGTACATAGATAAAGTCCTCCCTTTTTTACTGTTTACATACTTAAAGAATTTCTTGGGATTTTTTTTGCTCTCCTCCGCTATGTGTCTTTCATGTTCTATCTTAGCCGTCCTAATTGCACCCTTACATTTCTTATTGCATTCTTTATAAAGTCTGAATGCTGAGGATGATCCCTCAACCTTGTATTTTTTGAAGGCCTTCTCCTTTGCTTTTATATGCATTTTTACATTGGAGTTAAGCCATCCAGGATTTTTGTTTGCTCTTTTAAATTTATTACCCAATGGGATACATTGGCTAATGCCCTTATTTAATATGCTCTTAAAGCAAACCCATCTCTCCTCCGTATTCTTTGTTCCTAATATTTTATCCCAATTTATGCCTTTTAGCAAGGTTTGTAGTTTAGGGAAGTTGGCTCTTTTGAAATTCAGTGTCTTTGTGTTCCCTTCATGTTTCCTATTTGTGTGATTTATACTGAAACTAATTGACCTGTGATCGCTGTTACCTAAATTGCCCCGTATTTCCACATCTGTGATCAGGTCTGTATTGTTGGTAATCAGTAGATCCAGTAATGTTTTATTTCTAGTTGGTGCGTCTACCATCTGACCCATAAAATTGTCCTGCAAGACATTAAGGAACTGGCGAGCCTTAAATGAATGCGCGGTTCCCTCCGCCCAGTCTATGTGTGGATAATTAAAATCCCCCATTATGATAACACTTCCCATCCTTGCTGCTAATCCAATTTGTGATAGGAGATCCATCTCCACTTCCTCCCTCAGGTTAGGGGGCCTATAGCATACTCCCAGTATTATTTTCCCCTTAGCTTCATCCCTTTGGAGCTCTACCCATAAAGATTCCACCTCCTCCCTAGCTCCCTCAGTGATGTCATCTCTCACATTCACTTGTACATTATTCTTGATATATAGGCATACCCCTCCCCCTTTTTTACCCTCTCTATCCTTGCGGTATAGGGTATACCCTTGAATGTTTGCCAGCCAATCATGAGAGCTGTTGAACCAGGTCTCTGAAATTCCCACAAAATCCAAATCCTCCTTGTACAACAGTATCTCTAGTTCACCCATCTTGTCCGCCATGCTCCTGGCATTAGTGAACATGCCACATAGTTTAGACCGGTCGCATATTGTCTTCGTATTAGGTGTTTCAAGATTGCAACTAGGACTTGCTACTATACTCACCTTGTGTTTTTGTGCTTTGGTTAACCTACCACTAATGCCCCCAATACTACCCTCTGGAATATCTTCCGCGCTGGCTATCACTGTCTCTGGACCCTCCCCCCCATCGCCTAGTTTAAAAACCACTCTAACTTTTTGGCCATCTTCATTCCCAGCAGATCTGCACCCTCCTCATTTAGGTGCAGTCCGTCCCTTCTATAGTACCGGTTACCGACTGAGAAGTCGGCCCAGTCCTCCAGAAACCCAAACCCCTCCTTACTACACCAGCTCTTCAGCCACTTGTTTACTTCCCTAATCTCCCTCTGCCTTTCTGGTGTGGCTCGATGTACCGGTAGTATTCCTGAGAACACTACCTTGGAGGTCCTTTTCCTCAATTTAGCACCTAAATCCCTAAAATCGTTCTTTAGGACACTCCATCTGCCTCTGACTTTGTCATTTGTGCCAATGTGCACCATGACAGCCGGGTCTTCCCCAGCCCCTCCCAGTAATCTGTCCACAAGATCCGTGATGTGCCGAACCCGAGCGCCCGGTAGACAACATACTGTTCGGCGATTTAGGTCTTGGTTACAGATTGCCCTCTCTGTCCTTCTTATGCCGCGTACACACGGTCGGACTTTTCACCTGCAAAAGTCCGACGGACGCCGCCGGACAAAGTCCCGCGGAAAGTCCGACCGTGTGTGGTCTCCATCGGACTTCCGACGGACCGTTTCGGTCGGATTTTTGCGGAAATCCGACGTACTTTAGATTTGAAGCCTGCTTCAAATCTTTACGTCGTACCTCCGCCGGACTCAGTTCCTGACGGAAAGCCCGTTCGTCTGTATGCTAGTCCGAAGGACCAGATACGACGGAGGGGCAGGTTACTGCATCTCGCACTCGCTGCAATAGGAAAAACAAATCTTCCTATTGCGGCGAGCGCGGGGCATACCAGGCCCTTAGGTCTGGTATGGATTATAAAGGGGAACCCCTACGCCGAAAAAACGGCGTGGGGTCCCCCTAAAATCCATACCAGACCCCGATCCGAGCACGCAGCCTGGCCGGTCAGGAAAGGGGGTGGGGACGAGCGAGCGCCCCCCCCCCTCCTGAACCGTACCAGGCCGCATGCCCTCAACATGGGGGGTGGGTGCTTTGGGGGAGGGGGGCGCCCTGCGCCCCCCCCCCCAAAGCACCTTGTCCCCATGTTGATGAGGACAAGGGCCTCTTCCCGACAACCCTGGCCGTTGGTTGTCGGGGTCTGCGGGCGGGGGCTTATCGGAATCTGGGAGCCCCCTTTAATAAGGGGGCCCCCAGATCCCGGCCCCCCACCCTATGTAAATGAGTATGGGGTACATGGTACCCCTACCCATTTACCTAGGTAAAAAGTGTCAGTAATAAAACACAACACAGGTTTTTAAAATAATTTATTAAACAGCTCCGGGGGGGGGGGTCTTCTTCCGTCTTCGGGGGTCCCTCCGGTTCATCTTCTCCCGGCGTCCGGTTGGTTCTTCTCCGCTCTCCGGCCTCTTCTCCCGGTGTCGCAGGTCTTCGGCCGGCCCCTCCGCTGTCTTCATGTAGCTCTATTGCGAGCGGAGGTCCGGACTTGTTGGCTTCTTGGCTTCTTGGCTTCTCTTCTCTTCTCTTCCCCCAGATGTTGACACGACGCTCTCTCCGGCTGGACTGGTCTCTGAGGGCTGCGTTGTGACTTATATAGGCGGAGACCCCGCCCCCATATGATGTCACAGTCCCTGGGCATGCTGGGACTGTGACGTTTTAGGGGGCGTGGCCGGCCACGCCCCCTAAAACGTCACAGTCCCAGCATGCCCAGGGACTGTGACATCATATGGGGGCGGGGTCTCCGCCTATATAAGTCACAACGCAGCCCTCAGAGACCAGTCCAGCCGGAGAGAGCGTCGTGTCAACATCTGGGGGAAGAGAAGAGAAGAGAAGCCAAGAAGCCAAGAAGCCAACAAGTCCGGACCTCCGCTCGCAATAGAGCTACATGAAGACAGCGGAGGGGCCGGCCGAAGACCTGCGACACCGGGAGAAGAGGCCGGAGAGCGGAGAAGAACCAACCGGACGCCGGGAGAAGATGAACCGGAGGGACCCCCGAAGACGGAAGAAGACCCCCCCCCCCGGAGCTGTTTAATAAATTATTTTAAAAACCTGTGTTGTGTTTTATTACTGACACTTTTTACCTAGGTAAATGGGTAGGGGTACCATGTACCCCATACTCATTTACATAGGGTGGGGGGCCGGGATCTGGGGGCCCCCTTATTAAAGGGGGCTCCCAGATTCCGATAAGCCCCCGCCCGCAGACCCCGACAACCAACGGCCAGGGTTGTCGGGAAGAGGCCCTTGTCCTCATCAACATGGGGACAAGGTGCTTTGGGGGGGGGGCGCAGGGCGCCCCCCTCCCCCAAAGCACCCACCCCCCATGTTGAGGGCATGCGGCCTGGTACGGTTCAGGAGGGGGGGGGGCGCTCGCTCGTCCCCACCCCCTTTCCTGACCGGCCAGGCTGCGTGCTCGGATCGGGGTCTGGTATGGATTTTAGGGGGACCCCACGCCGTTTTTTCGGCGTAGGGGTTCCCCTTTATAATCCATACCAGACCTAAGGGCCTGCGACGGGGCTCGCAAGGTTTCAATCTCGCCAAAAAAAGCGGCGAGATTGAATTCCTTTTCTAGTCCCGTCGTACCAAAGTCACGTTCAAAATGAACGGACTTGTCCGTGTGTGGGAAAGTCCGTTCATTCTGAAAGTCCGGCGGAAGTCCGTCGGGAAGACCGGATTCCGGAAAGTCCGGCCGTGTGTAGGCAAGTCCGGCCGTTCAGAAAGTCCGGCGGTAGTCCGCCGGAAGTCTGGCGGCAAGTACGTCGGACCCAGCTTTCTAGAAAGTCCGACCGTGTGTACGCGGCATTAGAATTGAGTCCCCTACCACCAGAATCTGTCTTTCCTTTCCCTTTGCTGCCCCCCCACTCTCACTGGAGGAGTTCTTCCCCTGGCAGCTAGGAGAGTCCCTCATCTCCAGCAGTGCTGGTCCCTGACTGGTTTCACCAATGTCACTCAATGGAGCGTACTTATTGGGATGCTCCAGTCCTGGATCGGCCTCTCTGGCACTTCCCCCTCTACCCCTCCTGACTGTCACCCATCTACTCTTTGCTAGTGCCTGCACCACTTTGTCTCCACCCGCCTCTGTGCTGGCCCCTGCCGGCACCTGCCGTGTACGTTCCTGGCTCACCTTTAGTATGGAGGGACTTCTCAGTGCTGACAGTTGCTTCCCCAGATTCAGAACCTGGGCTTCCAGGGAAACAATGTGCTTACATTTTGCACAGCAGTATTCGCCCTTGATCGGATGATCAAGGAACGCATACATGCGGCAAGATGTACAAAGAGTCGCCTCTCCACACCCGCCGGGCATCGTACCTATTGAATATAGTGAGGATTTGGGGATTTTACCCTGTCCAAATTACCTAACAGCTAGCTTCCTGGCACTAACACTCAAGACAATACACAGGTACACAACAAGACAATACACAGGTACACAACAAGACAATACACAGGTACACAACAAGACAATACACAGGTACTCACAGACCTACGTGCACAATACACAAGTATACAGTACACAATACACAAGTACTAACGATCCACACACACTACTCAGACAACACTCAGATACTCACACTACACAGGTACTATGACCCCTGTTATAACCTCCTGTTTTAAACTCTGTTTTTTTAACTCCCACTTATTCCAGCTCCACTTACACCAAGTTCCAAAGCTTCAGACTGAGCACGCTCCGACTGAGTCCTACAACCAGTTAAATAGGCACCTGTGAGCAATTAACCACACCCCTTAATTGATGGAACCAGAGGAAAAAAAAAAAAAGCTATTTAAAAAGTGACAGCAAAAGGCAAATTAAAAACTAAAAGGAAAAGCCCCAAAAATGCAACCCAGTAAACAAACAGCAAACAAACAGCAAACAGCAAACAGCAAACAAACAGCAAACAGCAAACAAACAGCAAACAGCAAACAAACAGCAAACAAACAGCAAGCAGCAAACAAACAGCAAACAAACAGCAAGACTTGTACACTCTAATGCCCCGTACACACGGTCGGACTTTGTTCGGACATTCCGACAACAAAATCCTAGGATTTTTTCCGACAGATGTTGGCTCAAACTTGTCTTGCATACACACGGTCACACAAAGTTGTCGGAAAATCCAATCGTTTTAAACGCGGTGACGTAAAACATGTACGTCGGGACTATAAACGGGGCAGTGGCCAATAGCTTTCATCTCTTTATTTATTCTGAGCATGCGTGGCACTTTGTCCGTCGGATTTGTGTACACACGATCGGAATTTCCGACAATGGATTTTGTTGTCGGAAAATTTTATCTCCTGCTCTCCAACTTTGTGTGTCGGAAAATCCGATGGAAAATGTCCGATGGAGCCCACACACGGTCGGAATTTCCGACAACACGCTCCGATCGGACATTTTCCATCGGAAAATCCGACTGTGTGTACGGGGCATTACTGTTTTTTTAACTCCCACTTATTCCAGCTCCGCTTACACCAAGTTCCACAGCTTCAGACTGAGCACGTAAGCGCCTAGTTTCTGTAACCATGTTGCTATGCATATAAAAAGTCACCAAAACCTCCTAAACCCTGAAAGGGGTTCCATCCATCTTTAGCAATATCCCTGGCCTTATTCTGTAGTTCTCTTATCTTAGCAAGATGCCCTTTAATAATGTCCTCATTATCAGAAATGTATATACAACAGTCAGTGCGAAATACCTTATACATCCCACCTTGAGCTGCAGTGAGATAATTTAGCATTAATCTATGCTCTAATACTACTATTTTAAGCTGAGCCATTTCTTCATTTAATAAACCTATATCAGTGGTAGTAAGGTTAATAATAATAATGTGTTTAAAATGTCTGTGTTTGAAAATGTATTATTACATGTTATTCTATACATAGATAAGAAAGGGGTGGTGTGAGATGTTATTAAAAACTAACAAATAGAACAATTGCAAAAGTAAAACCTTGCGAAGGAAGGGGGGAGTAGAGAGCTTCTAGCAGAAGATGTGTCTGTGTGTTAGGTGAAGGTTACAAAACACATTTCAACAGTGAGAACAAAATGGAGTCTCTTGTGCTTAAATGAACAGTACAGTGAATGTTCATATCAATAGTAATGCTAGAATTATAAAACTCCGTGATATCTTTAAGGTCTCATCACAGGATTACACTTGCAAGTGGATCTAAACCTTGGAGCTATTGCTGTATGACCTTTAAAAGTTTTCGGATTTAAAGTTCAAATTGTATGACATTCAGTTTTACTGAGCATATACTGAATTACTTTTTACTTGAACAGCCGATGGTGGAGAGGGGATGTGAGCCCTCAATCATCTGTACAGGTCAACAGGTTCCTACATAAAAATGGCCACCTTTAGGCAACTCTGTCGTTTCCAAAAAATTTGTAGTCTGTAAAAGACTCCTAATATCTCCCACTTTATTCACTTCAAGAGCTACATTCTCCAGTGAAATCTTTAGCATCCAACACTTTTCAATGTGTCCAATACCTAGTCCCTATGTTTTTTTTTCCCAGTGACAGTTCAAAAGATAGCGTGTGACAGTGGACACAGGAATGTAGAATGATAAATATCGCTCTGGATGTGAACAAGGTGAGGACTTGCCTGCTCTAAAGGTAAACATAAGAAGTGCTTCAGGTTATTTGTTCTAATTTTTTTGTTATTTTTTTTTTCAAGAAACAGAGTTAGGTAGGAATGACATGCTGCAGACCCCTCTGACACTGTCTTGGAAAAACAGTAGTTATCAAAAATGGCCAAGTCAGAAGACTGTTATCTAATTTCAGCGGGCAGCCATAGCCAGCCAGTCTCAATGAGAATGACAGGCAGTTAGGTCAATAATAACTAAAAGGTTACATAACAAATAAGACATATGAGTTTGGCACAAGATAAGAAGCTGAAACTCCCCAAAGGTGTTTTGCACCCCTTCGTAGGAAACATAGAACACATATTGGGGTTGATTTACTAAAACTGGAGAGTGCAAAATGGTGCCACTGTGCATGGTAACCAATCAGCTTCTAACTTCAGCTTGTTCAATTAAGCTTTGACAAAAAAAACCTTGAAGCTGACTGGTTTTGTAGTGCTACCCCTACAGAAGCCGCTGGTGAATATGGGTATCTCCCACCCTGCATTGCCAGGCACATGAATTTTCCACTCACTCTGGAGACAAGAATCAGTCCAAGCAGCTTTGTTTTTTTTTTTGTTGTTTTTTTTGGTGGGGGGATTAAACTTGGATGGGAATAGGGTTCTTATGGAATGCTCACTTGATAAGCAAAGAAATCTTCAGGGACAACTATATACATCCAGTATATATACTTTTCCTCTTTTTGCCACGCATGCTCAGAATAAATTAAGAGACGAAAGCTATTGGCTACTGCCCCATTTATAGTCCCGACGTACGTGTTGAGCCAACATCCGTCGGAAAAAATCCATGGATTTTGTTGTGGGAATGTCCGATCAATGTCCAACCGTGTGTACAGGGCATAACACTCGCAGGTCCTCTTGGCTGTCTTCCTCCCTGGAAAATTTGCCCGGCAGTGTCCTCCTGCTGTCCTCTCCTTGCTCCTGTGCCTCCTGGTCAGGATCCCTCCCCTCCTTGTATTATGAGAAGGGGCCCCTTCCACAACCGAGCCCAGGGCTGAGTTTACCCCCTCACCCCAGACTTGGGGGCTACTCTCAAACGCCTCCGACAGCCTAACATGAATGGTGTCCTAACACTAGCACTCTAGCAACGCTAGGGGGTGCTACAGTTTCTATGCAGAGCTGCACCAGATTTTGCACTCTCCAGTTTTAGTATATCAACCCCATTGCGTATTCATCCAATGTAATTCCCAATAGATGGTTCTGTACAGTTTAATAGTTTTAGAAGCAGCTTCCATTTCTATACTGTATACATAAAGAGCTCCTCATTACTTACTAGAAGCACCAGAAGAGCTCACCTGCAAGGCTTATTCTTTTTTTTTTTTTATAAATTCTTTATTTTTTGAATATCATGTATTACATGCCACATGAAACATTTCATTTAATCTTCGTGTCCACTCATATAACTCCTTTTTATCGTAATATAACAACATAACACATTTCCTTACAAAATGATTCTAAATCTCCTCTATTCCAAAGGCATATATATTTTCCCTTTTCTTTTCCCGTACCCCTTGTACCCCCACCCTCAAAACCCCCCCCCCCCAAAAAAAAGGAGCACTGTCAAGGGGTACCCCCTCCTCATTTCCATTCGATCCTACATAATCTACCTCTTCTGTTCTCTAATTCTATAATCCACTAGAGGGGACCATATCCTCCGATATTTCTCGTCTTGTTCTTTCAGCATCATAGTCAAGATTTCCATTTGTTGAATTTCTATAATTCTGGCCCACCACTGGGTTTTAGTCGGAGGGACTGTACTCTTCCACAGAGCTGGTATACAGGCCTTTGCAGCCGTGAGAAGATGTTTGAGCAGGGAGTTCTTATATTTTTCCACCGATAAGGGGACATCATTTAGTAAGAATGCAGCCGGGTTATTCCCAAGAGACACACCTGTGATATCCTTAATCGTTTCCTCGACCATTTCCCAGAAACTCTTAATTTTCTCACAGTCCCAAAATATGTGTAGCATCGTGCCCACCACTCTCTTACAACGCCAGCACCTATCTGAAGCCTGTGGGAAATTTTTTTGAAGAACTGATGGTGTTCTGTACCATCTAATAAGGATTTTATATCCTCCCTCTTGGTATCTACTAGCAATCGATGTCTTATGTATAGATTTTAACATTTTAACCTTCTGTTTTTGAGAAAACGTTACCCCTAACTCTCTCTCCCATGCTTGCATGAAATTGAGCTCCTGTGGGGCTTCCAGGCTCGTTAATATTTCATAAAAGTGTGATAGAGAGTGTCTCATACTTTCGCCGCTTAAGCATTTCCGCTGGAAACAGGATAACTCCCGTATCACTGGGTATGTTTTAATTTTTGAACGGATAAACGCTCCTAACTGCATGGCCCTGAAATATTCCAGGTCCGATGCCACTTCTCCCTCTATCTCACCTCGTGTCATCAAACGGCTATCCCTAGAAAAGTCTATAAGCCTGCTTCTCCCCTTGTGTTTTAATACCTGATAACTCCGATCTGATAAGCCTGGTTGAAAATCTGGGGAGCCCAATACAGGGGTCATAGGGCTTGGATAAGGTGAAAGGTTTGTTTTTTTGAAGATCATATTAATGGAGCGGATGGTTGCGCCTGTTAGCAGATGTTTTTTCACTATTGTAGGTAATTTCGATTTTGCTATCCATGCTATTCCATCCAGTGGAATTTTAACCGTCGCTTGTTCTAACTGTACGTGTGGTTTCCTTACGGAAGCACACCATTCCATCACTCTAGCTAACTGTAGGGCTTCCTAGTATCTCACTGGGTCTGGAAAGCCAATACTTCCTTTTTCTTTTGGGAGCACTAGAATGTTTCCCCTTACTCTTGCTGGCTTCCCTGCCCAGATGAACCTCAGGAACCTTGATCTAAGGTCCTTTAGGAAGTTCAAAGGGATTTTTATTGGCAAGGTTTGCAATAAGTAAAGGAGTCTAGGCATCACGTTCAACTTTATAATATTTGTCCTTCCAAACCAAGTGAAGGTTTCCCTATCCCATCTCCTAAAATCCTGTTTAATTTGTCTTAGCATCGGGGCATAGTTTAGTTCAAACACTCTACTAAGCTTCTTTGGAATTTTGGTCCCCAGGTAACTTATATGAGAGTCTGACAATCTAAAGTTAAATTGTGACTTTATCTGTTGTGTTTCAGTTACCTTCATTTCCAACCACATAGCTTCGGACTTAGTATAGTTTACTTTATTGTTTGCTAGGTCCCCAAAATTATTTATCTCCCTTAGAAGAGATGGAAGGGATATAATTGGGGAGGATATAAAGAAGATCAAGTCGTCGGCATATGCTGTCAACTTATGCTCTTCACTTTCTGTCTTAATACCCTTAATGTTAGGATTAGCACGTATTTTCCTTAAGAAAGGTTCCAGTGTGAGAATAAAGATAATTGGAAATAGGGGGCAACCCTGCCGCGTTCCATTTTGTATCCTAAAGAGGTCCGACAATCTGTCATTTAGCTTAACCCTCGCACTTGGAATTGAATAAAGATTTGAAAGCCAACTCAGCATTCCTTTGCCCAGTCCAATATGTTGTAAAGTTGCTTCAAGAAAAATCCAGTCAACTCTATCGAATGCTTTTTCTGCATCAGCTGAAAGCAATATAAGGGGTTCCTGTCTACTCTGTGCAGTGTATATCGCATTGATTACTCTCTGCGTGTTTTCCCTCCCCTCCCTTCCTGCAGTGAATCCCACTTGATCTGGGTGAATCAATGCAGGAATATACTCTTCTAATCTTAACGCCAAAATTTTAGAAAAAATTTTTAAATCCACATTCAGCAACGAAATTGGTCGGTAACTGGAACATTGGGATGGATCCTTTCCCTCCTTCGTGATTACTGCTATATGTGCCCTGCAAGGCTTATTCTGACCATACATGTAACAAGACAACTGTTCAATAAAATCATAATTTTAATTTTAAAAAAATAGCATCTTTCAAAAACTGATTGCATTAAATGGTCAGTGTGATTAATAAATCATTATTTTCATAAATAAATGAACAAACAAATGAAATTAACAGAAAATCTTATGAATACTTTCTTCTCTTGTTTCAAAATTTTTTTGTTTAAAAGGAAACATTAAACTATGAAGTATATAACCAATTATTTTTACATGTATGGACAACATTACACATTATATCGGAATAAGATGCATGCAGAGTCTTTTAGCTATGCTGTCACCAAACAGACCCCGTGGTGGGTTTTGGCGTGACATTTTCTGCACTCTGTCATAACTCTTCACACCAGGCGGCATTTACATTGCTGAGTTCTTCCAGGGGTGCTTAATTATGCTTGCCCCTCATTGACACACCAGCAGACTTTCGGGTGAACCCAGATGCTCCTCTAACCAGGAGTCTACTGAACATGCACAGAGTGTGCAGTGCGTATGTCACAGCTAGTCTTCTTGTGCTTTCTTGTTCTTTGTCAAGGCACCAATCCTGCTTGTTCCAGTCACAGCACTTCTTTCCAGTGCACCCAATATATCCTCAATAATCTCACTCCTGACTCTGGCACACTTGAATAAATCCCATAAATATAGGTTTGGTAATTAATGGTTAGAAATCCGCCAAAGTATCTGCCATTTAGGTTGAGTTGTAAAGGGGCCTTTAAAAATATCTGGCCATCTAATGATGCACTATCATGTTTTTAGGACTTACAGCAATCTCTGCACTTCATTGATGAGTGATAACTCTACCTGCAGTGAGTACTCATTCCCTCCATAGAAAAAAAGAACAATAGTTGCTTGCTGAAAAAGAGGTTTTCCTATAAGTACAAAAAATCCTTATTTGTTAAAATAAGCATGCTAGATTCTCATAGGATAACCTGAAGTAATCGCATACCTTGCTTTTGATACAAACAATGCTTGAATTGGGAGGCTTGCTTACAAACACTGTGCGGTGAATGGCCGCCTTGGTTTTTTGATCTTCCTTGCACTCTTGCGCTCTTCTGCTTCCTGATAAAGGCAATCCTTTTTATGCTGGTAAACACTATCGATTATAAGCAAATCTCCTTTACCTGTCAATTCTACAGTTCAAAGCCCTAACAGTATTCAATTAACATATTGCATCTCTCCTTATCTGCACTCTGATGCTTACAAGCAATTCCATTAGTAAGATTTCTGCACTCTGAAATGTTTTCATAGGTAATACGTAGATGAGCAGGTATTCTCTAAATGGCACCTTAAGTGCTCCTGCTTTGAACTGTAATTACAGCTCTCTGTATTTTTATGTATTACGTTTAGCAGCCCGGCCCTTCTAATACCTTAAATGCTGTATTTGGGAATACTAATTCCATTATACTTGCTAGGAATTGTGCAAATACGATTGTTGATTTTTGATTATGACCGAATAAATGACAACAGTAAGTGTAAGCTCTGCGGATGTACAGTAACAAAGTACTAAGGATATATGAGTATTAGGGATGAATGAGTGAAGTTGGCCTCTAATTCTGCCATGTGACACTGCAAGGTGAAATTAAACAAGTTTTGTTGTCGGAAAATTTGAGAGCCTGCTCTCAAACATTTGTGTGCAGAAATTCCGACAGCAAATGTTCGATGGTGGCATACACAGAGTCGGACTTTCCGACAACAAGCTCACATCGAGCATTTCCCGTCGGAAAGTCCGATCGTGTGTACGCGACATTAGAGTTAGCCTGCCTGTTAGGGTTAGTACTAGGGTTTGGTCAGAATTACCAGTGTGGTTACAATTAATGGCGGCGTTTAGCATAAGAACTTGTCCAGGATAGTTGAAATATGCTTCCAAAATATTAGTACCCTAATGCTGTACCCGTAAAAATTACTATAAACCACCTTAAACACTAGTGGACCAGTGATGTTCCAGTACGTCACTGGACTTTAAAGCGGGATTCCGTCTTTAAAAAAAAACAATTCAAAGTCAGCAGCTACAAACACTGTAGCTGCTGATTTTAAATAAGTACTTACCTGTCCTGAGTGCCCGCAATGTCGGCCGCCCGAGGCCGACTCGTCCCTCGGCTCCCGGCACCGCCATCCTAGGTAAGGGAAACAGGCAGTGGAGCCTTGCAGCTTCACTGCCAGTTTCCTACTGCCGGCGCTTTGTGACTGCAGCGGCGTTTTTCCGGCGGTATGGCGGTGCTGCCCCATTGTTTTCAATGGGCAGGAGCGGTGGGGAGCGGTGAGGAAGCGGTGTATTCACCTCTCCTCCACCGCTGCAAAGAAGCTGCTGCAGGACTTTTTGTGACGCCCTGCCAGCGCAGCGCCCCAGTGTGAAAGCACTCGGGCTTTCACACCGGGTTTGTAGCTGGGGCTTTTTTCAGGCACTATGCAGGCGCTATTTTTAGCGCTGTAGCGCCTGAAAAACGCCTCCAGTGTGAAAGGGGTCTTATGCCCCGTACACACGGTCGGATTTTGCGTGATGGGACCTTGTTGTCGGAAATTCTGACCGTGTGTAGGCTCCATCACACATTTTCCGTTGGATTTTCCGACACACAAAGTTTGAGAGCAGGCTATAAAATTTTCTGACAACAAAATCCGTTGTCGGAATTTCCGATCGTGTGTACACAAAGTGCCACGCATGCTCAGAATAAATAAAGAGATGAAAGCTATTGGCTACTGCCCCGTTTATAGTTCCAACGTACGTGTTTTACGTCACCGCGTTCAGAATGATCGGATTTTCCGACAACTTTGTGTGACTGTGTGTATGCAAGACAAGTTTGAGCCAACATGCGTCAGAAAAAATCCTAGGATTTTGTTGTCGGAATGTTCGAACAAAGTCCGACCGCGTGTACGGGGCATTAGTGTTTACTTTTCAACTCTATTCTGAGGGCTTCACACCAAGAAGAGTGCCTTATCCACACAGTCTACGATTTGGGCAATAGCCCTTCAATGGAAAGCCACAGTAGTTCCATGTTCTTTTATTATTGATAGAGTGGATTCTGTAATGCTTATGGAACTTATTCACCATATGCTTGATACAATGCACCTCTTTGATGCCAAATGGATTGCCTGGAAGTCATCTCATTCTTTTTTTCTGTTATTACTTTTTAAAGGATATATTCATATATCATGCAATTATTTTTTCCTGTTTCATTTTTGTTCTATACTGTATGCCAAGCTTTTTGTTGTATTCTTACCTTATTCTGTGAGGAAGATATAGCCATATGGCTGTTTAATGTATACTGAATCAATTGTTTCACTTGGAAGCTTCCTATTTTTGTTTCTGCATTTTTTGTAAGATGCCGACCCTTCGGGTCATTTGTATTGTTTTCTTATACAGCAATATAAATAGTTTGTAAACAAAAAGTGTTGCTTATGGATAATAAAATGTACGTAGTTTGTCGCTGTTGTGCAGGCATGCGCAATTTTAAAGCATGAAATGTTTGGTATCTATTTATTCAGTGTGACATCATCTTTTATAGTTTACCAAATAATTGGGAATTGTATTGTGTTTTAGTGCAATAAAATTTATTAAAATCAGTTAATACTGTGACATAAAAAATTGCAACACCCACTATTTTATTCTCTAGGGCCTCTGTTTTAAAAAAAATATATAAAGTTTGGCGGTTCTAAGTAATTTTCTAGCATAAAATACAGATTTTTACGTTTTGTAAACAAAAGGTGTCTGAAAAGGCCAGGTGGTTTATTTCTGCATTTTTTTCAATTGCCATTTTTCTCTTACTTTATGTTTTAGTGTTGTTTTCTTTCAACCCATTCAACAAGTGACTTTCACCTATCTGTATTTGTGCCACACTCTCTTCTACAATGCTATTCACAGCATCTACACCTCTGACAGAGGCATCATTATAATGGCTTGTGGGGCTCTTTGCTCAGAACACTGGCTGTTCATGCTTGGCTTTTCTTAAATGTAAAAGCACCAGAGAAATGACTGCAATCTTACAGAGAACGTACTGCAATCACCAGGGATGCGAGTTCAAAACTCAAATTGATCTATTTTTCTCCGGAGAGCTTTTTTACTGAATACAGTTAGCCACTTACTTTTATTGCTGTGAAACCTTCCTTTATGTTCGTTCCTTCACAATTATCAAAAGCAATGCTGAAACCTATTACTTTGTGAAAATTGCAGGGTGCATGGCCAGCTTTTTTTTTTCTGGAATACGCAATCATCAAAGCTGTTCTATTTGATCCTTATTTTCTTAAATGATCTTTCATTCCTTGCAGTACTGCCACAAATACACTTTGGTTTGATTTATTAAAGCTGGAGAGTGCAAAAAAGAAACCAATCAGCTTCCAGGTTTTATTGTCAAAGCTTAATTAAACAAGCTGAAGTTAGAAGCTTACTGGCTACCATGCACAGCTGCACCGGAATTTACACTTCACAGTTTTAGTAAATCAACCCCTTTGTTTTTGTTTTTTTGGTACTTTTAAAAAAAATATTAAATTTAAAAATTGAACAGTTACTGCACACACTATAAAGGTAAATTCATTTACCAAACACAAATTATACAATTTCATTTAAAGTACTGTATAACTAAGACCCCTTTCACACTGGGGCGGTTTGCAGGCGTTATTGCGCTAAAAATACCGCCTGCAAACCGCCCCTAAACAGCCTCCGCTGTTTGTTCAGTGTGAAAGCCCGAGGGCTTTCACACTGGAGCGGTGCGCTGGCAGGAGAAGAAAAAATCTCCTGCTAGCCGCATCTTTGGAGCGGGGAAGGAGCGGTGTATTCACCGCTCCCTCACCGCTCCAGCCCATTGAAATCAATGGGACAGCGTGGCTATACCGCGGCAATATCACGGCTATAGCCGCGCTGTACGAGTGGTTTCAACCCTTTTTCGGCCGCCAGCGGGGGGTTAAAACCGCACCGCTAGCGGTCGAATACGGCGGTACAACAGCGCTAAAAATATCGCTGTTTTACCGCCGACGCCCCATACCGCCCCAGTGTGAAAGGGGCCTAAAAGAAAAACTTTTTTTTCCAGTTTTGGACAGAGTGGAAAGAGATCATGACTCTTGGGAGATTCACCCTCTCTATTTGTCCTGTTTACCATTATCATTGAAAGTGAAAGTAAAAGAAAATCCCACATTTTGGGTTGTCTACAGAAAAGTAATAGAGGAGAAATCTTCCAATGGGAACACTAGTTCTGGTTACATAGGGGTCCCGAAGGGATTCAATTACTGTTTTTACGGCGTATAACACGCACATTCATTTTAAGAGGGACGTTTCAGGAAAAAAACTTAAATTTTAAATAAGGAACTTTGAAGCAAAATAAGGGTCAGTTCCCAAAATAAGGGTCAGTGCCCATCTGCAGCCTCACCATTGCCATCAATGCAGCCTGATCAATGCCCATCTGCAGCCTCACAAGTGCCATCAATGCAGCCTCATCAGTCCACATCAATGCAGCCTCACCATTGCCATCAATGCAGCAGCCTCAACATTGCCTTCAATGCAGCAGCCTCAACATTGCCATCAATGCAGCCTGATCAATGATCATCTGCAGCCTCACAAGTGCCATCAATGCAGCCTCATTAGTCCACATCAATGCAGCCTCACAAGTGCCATCAATGCAGCAGCCACACCATTGCCATCAATGAAGCAGCCTCACCATTGCCCTCAATGCTGCAGCCTCAGCATTGCTATCAATGCAGCAGCCTCACCATTGCCATCAATGCAGTAGCCTCACTATTGCAATCAATAGAGCAGCCTCACCATTGCCTTCAATGCAAGCAGCCTCACCATTGCCATCAGTGCAGCCTAATCAATGCCCATCTGCAGCCTAGAGGGGACAGGAAGGGGGGCGGGACGAGCGCTGACAGGATACATACAATGAGAATCTCCTATGATAGACAGAACAGTGGTCCAATGGTGGTCCAGGAGATGGGACTTCCTATTACAGAGGCCGCCAAGTAAACAGGAAATTCTCACGATATGTAATCTGACGGCGCTCGTCCCACCCCCCTCCCTGTCCCCTCCGAGGCAGATAAAATTGAAGTATTGGCGTATAACACGCACATGCTATTTGCACCCGACTTTCAGGGTGAAAAAGTGTGTGTTATAAGCCAATAAATACAGTAACCACTTCAGTCCTGGAAGGTTTACCCCCCTTCATGACCAGGCCATGTTTTGCGATATGGCACTGCGTTACTTTAACTGAAAATTGCGCGGCAATGCTGTACACAAATAAAATTGATGCCCTTTTTTTCCCACAAATAGAGCTTACTTTTGGTGGTTTATTGATCACTTCTGTGGTTTTCATTTTTTGCACTAGAAACAAACAAAAAGGCCAACAATTTTGAAAAGAAATTCTGCTATAAAACACATTCAATAAAAAAAATGTAAAAAATCTAATTTCTTGTTTAATTTAGGCCATTATGTATTCTGCTACATATTTTTGGTAAAAAAAAATCCCAATGAGCGTATATTGATTGGTTTGTACAAAAGTTATAGCGTCTACAAACTATGGGATATTTGTATGGAATTTTTATTAGCCACTTTTTTGGGGACCAGTGACACCAATACAGTGATCAGTGTTAAATAATATAAACTGTAACTGTACTAATGTCATTGGCAGGGAAGGGGCAATCAAAGGGCTAAATGTGTCCCTAGACATTTTTGCCCATTCTTCTTTGCAAAATAGCTTAAGCTCTGTCAGATTGGATGGAGAGCAACTGTGAACAGCTATTTTCAAGTCTTGCCACAGATTCTCAATTGGATTTAGGTCTGGACTTTGACTGAGCCATTCTAACACATAATTATGCTTTGATCTAAACCATTCCATTGTAGCTCTGGCTGTTTGTTTAGTGTTGTTTTTCTGTTGTTAGGTGAACCTCCGCCCCAGTCTCAAGCCTTTTGCAGACTCTTAACAGGTTTTCTTCTAAGATTGACCTGTATTTGGCTCCATCTATCTTTCAACTCTGAACAGCTTCCCTGTTGCAGAAAAGCATCCCCACAACATGATGCTGCCACCACCATGTTTCACGGTCTGGATGGTGTGTTTAGGGTGATATGCAGTGTTAGTTTTCCGCCACACGTAGAGTTTTGATCACCTTCTTCCACATGTTTGCTGTGTCCCCCACATGGCTTCTCGCAAACTGCAAATGGGATTTCTTATGGCTTTCTTTCAACAATGGCCTTCTTCTTGTCACTTTTCCATAAAGGTCAGATTTGTGGAGTGTGCAACTAATAGTTGTCCTGTGGACAGATTCTCCCAGCTGAGCTGTGGATCTCTGCAGCTCCTCCAGAGTTACCATGGGCCTCTTGGCTGCTTCTCTGATGAATGCTCTCCTTGCCCGGCCTGTCAGTTTAGGTGGACGGCCATTTCTTGGAAGGTTTTGCAGTTGTGCCATACTCTTTCCATTTTCCGATGATGGATTGAACAGTGCTCCGTGAGTTGTTCAAAGCTTGGGATATTTTTTTATAACCTAACCCTGCTTTAAACTTCTCCACAACTTTATCCCTGACCTGTCTGGTATGTTCCTTGGCCTTCATGATGCTGTTTGTTAAGTAATCTTCTCTAACAAACCTCCGAGGGCTTCACAGAACAGCTGTATTTATACTGAGATTAAAATACACACAGATGGACTCTATTTACTAATTAGGTGATTACTGAAGGCAATTGGTTCCACTAGATTTTGGTTAGGGGTATCGGAGTAAAGGGGGCTGAATACAAATGCAAGCCGCACTTTTCAGATATTTATTTGCAAAAAATTTTGAAAAACATTTATTATTTTCCTTCCACTTCACAATTATGTGCCACTTTGTGTTGCTCTACCACGCAAAATCCAAATAAAATAAATATACTTTTTTGAATGTAACACAAAAAAAATGTGGAAAATTTCAAGGGATATGAATGCCCTGGGAACGATCTGTGGGTCCCGGCGGATTGGCTCTCAATATGTCCAATCACAGCAGGAGCTGGTCGCTGGCGTTGTGCACGCATGCCCCAGACCCGTAAATAAAAAGTACAGGTATGTGATTTCATACTGAAGGGCCATCTTGCCGCAGTACATATATGTGAGGTCTGGAAGGGGTTAATTTGCTGGGATTTCCTCTCACTTCCTGTTTTGTCTATGGGACAGGAAATTAAGGAAAGTCTCCCCAGTGGGAGTCAGATTATAAAAGCTGCACAAACATGGACTCTTCACTTCAGTATCTCTGTGGTTCAATCACTGACTTTATAACAGCAGAGAGCCAATCTGAGAACCATGAATTCAGTAAAATAGTTCAGAACACAGTTACTTGTGATTATCTTAATAGACAGTGTTCTGCTCAGTGAAGTCCAGGGTACCGCTGGTTATACAGGTGAACAGCTGGAGGGTCCCAATCCTACTGGAAGTGGAGTATTCTGGTGGCAATCAAGGAGGTGCTCCCTGCAGTGGCTGAGCTAGCTGGAGAAGCTGCATGCTATTAGGCTCTTGCTCAAAAGCTCACATGATGGTTCTGACGGTGTAGTATCTCTCACCTGGCTGTAGATCACTTGCCCAGCTATCTCTGCCTCATCATGTGTAGCCTCTCTGTGCTCCTAAGGAATGTATACTCCTGGGTGTGCCCAGGAACCCAGGTAGTTATGAGACATTAAAGCGAAGTTCCACCCAAAAATGGAACTTCTGCTTTAAGAGAGGTGACCCCCCTGACATGCCACATTTGGCATGTAATTTTTTTGGGGTGGGAGCGGATACCCTCTTTTTAGAGGGTCCCAGCTCCCACTTCCTCCCAGCGCACTGCGGCACCGGAAGGGAGATCACCTCTCCCCCCTCCCTCTCGGCAATCATCTGGGACATGTCACAGGTCCCAGATGATTGCCCAGCCAGTCACAGCGAGCGGTGCGGCGCGGCTCGCGCATGCTCAGTGGGTGCCCGGCTGTGAAGCCACAGCCGGGCGCCCACAGTTACAATGCCGGTGCCAGAGAGAGGAGGGGGAGACGTGCGGGGCTTCGTTTCTCCGCATCGCTGGACCCTGGGACAGGTAAGTGTCCGATTATAAAAAGTGAGCAGCTGCAGTATTTGTAGCTGCTGACTTTTATTTTTAATTTTTTTTAGCAGAACCCTGCTTTAAGCTAAGGGGGTATGCACCTGCAGCTGGGTCTGGTGGGTAAATAGACACTCTACTCCCTAGACCCTGTCATTAAAATACAAAAAAAAATGACAAGCACCTTGTAAAAGATGATATATAATACTAACTTTCTGGTGGGTGGTGAGACAGATCTTTAGTCTGGTGAAGATCTACAGGTGCTGCTGGTCCCTACTGGATGCTGTGGTTCCTCCATCCAGGATTTATGTCATTGCAGGACACAGTCTCGCAATCGACAGGAGGAACCACAGCATACAGCAGGGAATGTAACATCCAACACATCAGAAACTGTCAGCAATAGATAGTACCCATAGCTTTTCAGTAGAGGAGATTTTCTTTACAATCCACCAGCAAGGTAAGTATTAAACATCTTCTTTTTCAGGGTGTTTGTCAATTAATGTTTTTATTCTAACAACAGGGTGTCTTTAAAACAAAGAGAATCATGTAGAAGGAACTGCATTAGATGTATTTGTGTTTTCTTTTAACTGCAGTCCACATATGCCAAGTTTATTGAGTGTTGAAAATGGTCTGTTTCAGATGGTTAAACAGCAGTCGCTGCAGTTTATTGTGTAAAAGAAATTAAAACAAGAGCTGCGTGGTAAAACAATGTTTACGACCAGGAGCACAACAACCCATTTCAATGCCGCAAACACAATTACTGAAAAACGGGATTACATTTAGGTATAACGATCATCTGTCTATCACGACTCGCACTAACCATTGATAAGGTTATTATTCAAATTACCATTTCACATGTAAACATCACATTATTGTTGTGCTCACCTCTGCAATGGCTGCTGATTTGTGTCTCAGGTTCTCTTCCCGAGTTCCCGCTAGTGCAGCAGTAGCAGACGTCAGGCAAACAGCAACTTCCACAAATATGGCTCAGAAAAACAGTCTAGGGGGTGCATAGCATTGTGCCCTTATGTAATACTCACCTGAGATTGAAGCCCTCGCAGCAGTGCCCGTACACCGCTCCAGCGGCCAACATCACTCCCAGGGGTTACTTCCGGGTATCGCGGCTCCGGCACTGTGATTGGCCGGAACTGCGAATATGTCAACCCCCACACATGCGCGCGGGAGCCGCTGGTAACGGCACAGTCTCACTGAAGCAACGGCACGTACGTATTGCTTTAGTGCGCATGTGCCAATGACGTCGGCACATACAGATACAGGGGATATCTCCTAAACTTTGCAGATTTAGGAGATATCCCGGGTAGCTACAGGTAAGCCTTATTATAGGCTTACCTGTAGCAAAAAAATGGTCTGAAAGGGTTTACAACCACTTTAATAATTAAAGTTAAATTTTGACTCCAACCTTAGATTATCAATGGCACTGACAGGATGATCACATTAGAAAACAGAGCCATTTGTATTTATTTCCAAGAAAATGCAGTATTTTTCATATCAATGTATATGGCGAAGTTTGAGGCAAATTGTAACAACATTTTGGCAATGGTGAAATTATTAAATCTCCTGCAAAAAATAATAAAAAAAGGAATTGCGCTAAATAAATGTAAAGTGTTACATAAATCAAGTAGTGACAAAATTTGAAACCAAATAACACACAAAGTGAAAATGCCCCTGGAAGACGTGATGATGTCACAAAACGCGTAGGGCGGAGCTAGACAACGCGCTGACGTCACCTCCATTCTGTGCTTCATTCCAGCAGGACGGGTTTGTCTGAGTTTGTGGCCACGGACCGGACTTAAGGCTCTGTATTTCCTGGAATATTGTAAGTGTTCATTTTTATGAGTTCTGAATAAATTATCTTTTACGGTTTTACGCTAAGTGAGTTCCATCTTTCGTTTTATGGTACGCCCCTTCCACGAGCTTACTGTTGATGTTGATGGTGTGACGACCCCTAGTGGATGCTGATATGGGTTCCCATTGCCAGTGTTAAGGTGTATATGCGAGCTATGATCCTCTGTAGTGGGGGATCGTGGCCATCCGGTAAGAAGTGACCCCTTCTATTTCTGGTGGTGGATTCCTTCTTGTTTTTCACGGATGAAAATTTGCTAATCACTTGGACTTTTACATTTAACTCTTCATTGGTGGTTTATAGCCACACTTCCTGATTGCAGTTTAAGATTTAATATATTTTGGACTACATGTAATTTTCACGAAGATTCATTTTTCACATTTTCACTTTGTGTGTTATTTGGTTTCAAATTTTGTCACTACTTGATTTATGTAACACTTTACATTTATTTAGCGCAATTCCTTTTTTATTATATTTTGCATTTACAATTGATGTTTCATTGTTAGAATTGCTGCTTCACTCACTAATATTTTATATACCCCAATTTTTTAGCGCAGTTTTTTCCCTATTTTTTCTAAATCTCCTGCAAAGTTTGGCGAAATCATTCCACTTCATTCCTTTATAGTTTTTTTTTTTGCCTGTACAGTTGAATTGTAGCTGTAGGTTTATACTACACAGCATGCTTCTTCCAATAGCACATTTTAGCATTGGTGTTGGTTTTACTAAAATAATTGTGTTACCAGGCGGCTGAATTTGTAGAAAGGATGTGGCCTAGGCGGTATTATGTCTAAATCCAGCATCGTTTACCTCCAATAACCCACATTACCGTGTTTCCAGAATGACAGACCTGCTTCATAAAATCATGATTATTTCATTAGCAAATTTCAATCTGGTTTTTAGAAACGCAGCCAGCAAATGAAATGAATGTCATACCTCCGAAGACACCAAAACTGGGTTGTATGTCTGGGGAGGTCTAATCAGATTTTGCTGGTTGGCTTCTTTCTTCCCTATAATTTACTCTGCTGGGCGTTAGTTGGTGTCATGTAAACATAATCCAAAATTTTTACATGCAAATGAATGAATGATTTTTACTTGGAGCTTTTTTTGTAATCGGCACAATATGCTTTAGAACGAGGTTTCCCAACCTTATTACCTTGGAGGAACCCTTCACAAAAGGTTTGTGATCTCAAAGACCATCTAACAGCAACAGTTCATGGAAGAAATAACAAAGTTATTGTAGAAATTGCATTAAAGCAGGGCTTCTCAACCGGGGTTCCACCACATATCAACATTGTGGCGGATATACACTTACCAGCCACTTTATTAGGTACACCTTGCTAGTACCGGGTTGGACCCCTTTTGCCTTCATTCTTTGTAACATAGATTAAATAAGGTGTTGGAAACATTCCTCAGAGATTTTGGTCCATAGTGACATGATACCATCACACAGTTGCTGCAGATTTGTCGGCTGCACATCCATGATGCGAATCTCCCATTCCACCACATTATTGGATGAGATCTGGTGAGTGTGGAGGCCATTGGAGTACAGTGACCTCATTGTCATGTTCCAATAACCAGTGGTGAGATGATTTGAGCTTTGTGACATGGTGCATTATCCTGCTGGAAGGAGCCATCAGAAGATGAGTACACTGTAGTCATAAAGGGATGGACATGGTCAGCAACAATACTCAGATAGGCCGTAGCATTTAAATGATGTTCAATTTGGTATTCAGGGGCCCAAAGAGTGCCAAGAAAATATCCCCCACACCATTACACCACCAGCCTGAACCACTGATACAAGCCGGGATGGATCCATGTTTTCATGTTGTTTATACCGAATTCTGACATTACCATCTGAATGACATATAATCATCACACACACAGGTTGGACTTGATGGACTTAAATAGAGACTTATCAGACCAGGCAACGTTTTTCCAATCTTCTATTGTCCAATTTTGGTGATCCTGTGTGAATTGTAGCCTCAGTTTCCTGTTCTTAGCTGACAGTAGTGGCACCCGGAGTGGTCTTCTGCTTCTGCAGCCCATCTACTTCAAGGTCCGATGTGTTGTATGTTCAGAGATGGTATTCTGCATACCTTGGTTGTAATGAGTGGTTATTTTAGTTACTTTTGCCTTTATATCCTCTCAAACCAGTCTGCCCATTCTCCTCTGACATCAACGAGGCATTTTCCTCCTCACGACTGCCGCTCACTGGATATTTTCTCTTTTTCACAGCATTCTCTGTAAACCCTAGAGATGGTTGTGCGTGGAAATCCCAGTGGATCAGCAGTTTTTGAAATACTCAGACCAGCCCATCTGGCACCAACAACCATGCCACGTTTAACTGCTTGCCAACCAACCGTCATTATTATACTGAGGCAGGTCGGCATGTTCCCGCGAGCCGTCATAGCTATACATTGGCTCCTTTAAGCAGGATAGCAGGCGTGCGCACTCGCGCACTGCACTGTGGGGGTTCAGATGCTCGCGGCCGATGATCGAGATGACCACCGGCCACGAGCAATCGCGGGCATGAGAGGTAGAACAGGGATGTGTGTGTATAAACACACAAATCCCTGTTCTGTTCTATGAGGAGAGACAGATCGTGAGTTTCTAATAGCTAGGAACCACGATCTGTCATCCCTCTAGTCAGTCCCCTCCCCCTACAGTTATGCCCCGTACACACGTACAGGTTTCAGAGATATTCATTTTACCTACAGGTAAGCCTTATTATAGGTTTACCTGTAGGTAAAAATGTAAAAAAAAGGGTATACAACCACTTTAAAGCATAACTATAGGCAAAACTTTTTTCATTTTGGAAAGCGTAAGGGATATTTATAACCCCTGTCAGACTTTTTTCTTTTTTGCCATCTGTGTCCCATTTCAGAGATTTTCCTTCACTTCCTGTCCCACAGCCAAACAGGAAGTGAAAGGAAATCCCTGCCGATTAAGGGAATGCCTTGAAGACCTCCAGTAATAATAATAAACCCCCCTTCCTGGGTAGGTATTAAAGGTGACGTAGTAAATCCCCATCAGGTAAGTGATAAGAACCACAATATCCTGGGACCTTATTTGCTGCTCCAGGTTTCCCAAAAACCCAGTGTTGTGATCATAAATTACTAGTAAGTGCATATGTATAAAAACAATCAACATAAACTATAACATTTGTATAGATATAGCCACATTGAGAGATGATCAAAGGAAGTCCACGTCAAAGAGGAATTGGATCACTCTTCAAAGTGGTATTGGATCATTCTTCAAAGTGGTGTAGGTGTTCAGAGTGTTTTTTAACTCAGTTCAAAAAAATCAAAAAACTAAAAAATGTGCTTGATTCCAATCCGCAAATCAAAATAGTAAGGTGACTGTTGTGCTCCCCCTGTTAGATCCCTACCCTACAGGGGTAAAGCGCATGGGTGAGTGTGCGACAGTCTACCGGACCGATCGTTCCCTCCTTATGCTCGTCCTGGTGGAGTCCAGAGCATCCAGGTCCTCTGGGGGCACTTTCCTACGATCCTGCTGTCACTGGATCCAGGGTTGTAATTTTAAACGTATCCTCAAGTAAAAGAGAGATAGGACGTCGTCTTGACCGCCTCAGACGACGTCCTATGACGAAAGCGTAAGGCGGAGCTACGCACACACGTCATTTCCGGTTAAAGAAACTCCGGCTGCTGGAACGCACACAGTCCGAGAACGCTCATTTGAAAGATCAGTGGAGTAGAATTTGAATAATTTATTTGTCCACTAAGGGACCCTTGATAGGTTCTATGTTAAGTTTTTTTACAACTTTGTTGGCATCTTTATTACTAATAAAAAGTCTATCCGGAATTACACAATTTGAAGCCCATCTCTCTCTTACTTGAGGATACGTTTAAAATTACAACCCTGGATCCAGTGACAGCAGGATCGTAGGAAAGTGCCCCCAGAGGACCTGCAAGCTCTGGACTCCACCAGGACGAGCATAAGGTGGGAACGATCGATCCGGTAGACCGTCGCACACTCACCCATACGCTTTACCCCTGTAGGGGGAGCACAACAGTCACCTTACTATTTTGATTTGTGGAATGGAATCAAGCACAATAGTCACTTTGAAATAACATCAGTCACGTGGAATGATACTTTGGACTGCCTAATATATTTCTATTTTTTTTTCTCTCTCCCTATAGTTTTTAGGTTTTTTTGTACTGAAAATGCTCTGAACACCTACACCACTTTGAAGAGTGATCTAATACCACTTTGAAGAGTGATCCAATACCTCTTTGAGGTGGACTTCCTTTGATCCCCTCTGAATGTGGCTATATCTATACAAATGTTATAGTTTATGTTGATTGTTTTGATATATATGCATTTACTAGTCGATTATAATCACAACAGTGGGCTTTTGGGAAACATGGAGCAGCAAATAAGGCCCCAGGATATTGTGGTTCTTATCACTTACCTGATAAGGGAGATCCACCAGGTCATCTTTCACTGAGTTGAAAAACACTCTGAACACCTAAACCACTTTGAAGAGTGATCCAATACCACTTTGAAGAGTGATCCAATACCTCTTTGAGGTGGACTTCATTTGATCACCTCTGCATGTGGCGATGTTTATAAATGTTATAGTTTATGTTGATCGTTTTTGATATATATGCACTTACTAGTAATTTAGGATCACAACACTGGGTTTTTGGGAAACCTGGAGCAGTAAATAAGATTCCAGGATATTGTGGTTCTTATCACTTACCTGATAAGGGGGATTTACTACGTCACCTTTAATACCTACCCGGGAAGGGGGGTTTATTATTATCACTTTTTAGTTCATAGGCAGCGCCATCTATGCCCTATTTTATATACCTTTAATTTCTTGGTGCTCCATTGGGGCATCCCAGGGAAGGCTGCAGTCTAGCCTACACCTGAGCGTGGATTCTAATACATACATTGAAGACCCCCAGGTCAACCGGAACTAGTGTCCCCATTGGAAGATTTACCCGTCTATTACTTTTCTGGGGACAACCCTATTCCTCTCAAATTTAGAGATGGGAATGAGGGACACCTATCAGCAAAAGTATGGAGGCATAGGACACACCCCTTGCCAATCCCCCTTAAAGGAGAATTGTACAAAAAAACAAGATTGGTTAAACCCACAAGTGCTTTTTTTACCACTACTATTCCTTTATATTGGCTTTTGGAATTTACAAATGCAGCAATTTAGAAATCAGATGAAAGTTTTAGTATTGGAAAACACTTTTTGACAGATAAAAAGTGCATTTTATATATATCTATATAGATCAGACCAAAATCAGGGACAAATGAGGAGGAAAGAGGGACATTGCTCCAAATCAGGGACAGTCCCTCAAAATCAGGGACAGTTGGGAGCTATGCAACCCAAATGTTTGGATTCTCTTTACCTTCACTTTCAATAATAATGGTAAACAGGACAAATAGAGATGGCGAATCTCCTTAACCACTTGCCGACCGCCTAGCGCATATATACTGCGGCAGAATGGCACGGGCAGGCAGAATCACGTACCCGTACGTGATCTGCCTCCCGCGGGCGGGGGGTCCGATCGGACCCCCCCCTGGTGCCATCGGTGGTCGGCACTTGACTGGGAGCGTCGGGAGGCAAGGGGGAGACCATCCGATCGTGGCCCCCCCCTCGCGATCGCTCCCAGCCAATGGGAATCCTCCTCTGCCTGTGTGTCGTTTCACACAGGCAGAGGATGTGATGTCATCTCTCCTCGGTCTGGCAGTTTCCGTTCCAGCGCCGAGGAGAGAAGACAAGTGAGTGCACAGAACACAAACACACACAGTAGAACATGCCAGGCATACCTTACACCCCCGATCCCCCCCCAATCACCCCCCCCCCCTGTCACAAACTGACATTAGCAGTATTATTTTTTTTTTTTCTGATTACTGCATAGTGTCAGTTTGTGACAGTTAGTGTTAGGGCAGTGAGTATTACCCCCCTTTAGGTCTAGGATACCCCCCTAACCCCCCCTAATAAAGTTTTAACCCCTTGATCACCCCCCGTCACCAGTGTTGCTAAGCGATCATTTTTCTGATCGCTGTATTAGTGTCGCTGGTGACGCTAGTTAGGAACGTAAATATTTAGGTTCGCCGTCAGTGTTTTATAGCGACAGGGACCCCCATATACTATCTAATAAATGTTTTAACCCCTTGATTGCCCCCTAGTTAACCCTTTCACCACTGATCACCGTATAACCGTTACGGGTGACGCTGGTTAATTCGTTTATTTTTATAGTGTCAGGGAACCCGCCGTTTATTACCGAATAAAGGTTTAGCCCCCTGATCGCCCGGCGGTGATATGCGTCGCCCCAGGCAGCGTCAGATTAGCGCCAGTACCGCGAACACCCACGCACGCAGCATATGCCTCCCTTAGTGGTATAGTATCTGATCGGATCAATATCTGATCCGATCAAATCTATACTAGCGTCCCCAGCAGTTTAGGGTTCCCGAAAACGCAGTGTTAGCGGGATCAGCCCAGATACCTGCTAGCACCTGCGTTTTGTGCCTCCGCCCGGCCCACCCAAGTGCAGTATCGATCGATCACTGTCACTTACAAAACACTAAACGCATAACTGCAGCGTTCGCAGAGTCAGGCCTGATCCCTGCGATCGCTAACAGTTTTTTTGGTAGCGTTTTGGTGAACTGGCAAGCACCAGCCCCAGGCAGCGTCAGGTTAGCGCCAGTACCGCTAACACCCACGCACGCACCGTATACCTCCCTTAGTGGTATAGTATCTGATCGGATCAATATCTGATCCGATCAAATCTATACTAGCGTCCCCAGCAGTTTAGGGTTCCCAAAAACGCAGTGTTAGCGGGATCAGCCCAGATACCTGCTAGCACCTGCGTTTTGCCCCTCCGCCCGGCCCAGCCCACCCAAGTGCAGTATCGATCGATCACTGTCACTTACAAAACACTAAACACATAACTGCAGCGTTCGCAGAGTCAGGCCTGATCCCTGCGATCGCTAACAGTTTTTTTGGTAGCGTTTTGGTGAACTGGCAAGCACCAGCCCCAGGCAGCGTCAGATTAGCGCCAGTACCGCTAACACCCACGCACGCACGCAGCATACGCCTCCCTTAGTGGTATAGTATCTGATCGGATCAATATCTGATCCGATTAGATCTATACTAGTGTCCCCAGCAGTTTAGGGTTCCCAAAAACGCAGTGTTAGCGGGATCAGCCCAGATACCTGCTAGCACCTGCGTTTTGCCCCTCCGCCCGGCCCGGCCCAGCCCACCCAAGTGCAGTATCGATCGATCACTGTCACTTACAAAACACTAAACGCATAACTGCAGCGTTCGCAGAGTCAGGCCTGATCCCTGCAATCGCTAACAGTTTTTTTTGTAGCGTTTTGGTGAACTGGCAAGCGCCAGCGGCCTAGTACACCCCGGTCGTAGTCAAACCAGCACTGCAGTAACACTTGGTGACGTGGCGAGTCACATAAGTGCAGTTCAAGCTGGTGAGGTGGCAAGCACAAGTAGTGTCCCGCTGCCACCAAGAAGACAAACACAGTCCCGTCGTGCCCATAATGCCCTTCCTGCTGCATTCGCCAATCCTAATTGGGAACCCACCGCTTCTGCAGCGCCCGTACTTCCCCCATTCACATCCCCAACCAAATGCAGTCGGCTGCATGAGAGGCATTTTCTTTATGTCCTCCCGAGTACCCCTACCCAACGAACCCCCCCCAAAAAAGATGTTGTGTCTGCAGCTAGCGTGGATATAGACGTGACACCCTCTATTATTGTCCCTCCTGTCCTGACAATCCTGGTCTTTGCATTGGTGAATGTTTTGAACGCTACCATGCACTAGTTGAGTATTAGCGTAGGGTACAGCATTGCACAGACTAGGCACACTTTCACAGGGTCTCCCGAGATGCCATCGCATTTTGAGAGACCCGAACCTGGAACCGGTTACAGTTATAAAAGTTAGTTACAAAAAAAGTGTGTAAAAAAAAAAAAAAAAAAAAAACATAAACAAAAATATAAAATAAAAATAGTTGTCGTTTTATTGTTCTCTCTCTCTCTATTCTCTCTCTATTGTTCTGCTCTTTTTTACTGTATTCTATTCTGCAATGTTTTATTGTTATTATGTTTTATCATGTTTGTTTTTCAGGTATGCAATTTTTTATACCTTACCGTTTACTGTGCTTTATTGTTAACCATTTTTTTGTCTTCAGGTATGCCATTCACGACTTTGAGTGGTTATACCAGAATGATGCCTGCAGGTTTAGGTATCATCTTGGTATCATTCTTTTCAGCCAGCGGTCGGCTTTCATGTAAAAGCAATCCTAGTGGCTAATTAGCCTCTAGACTGCTTTTACAAGCAGTGGGAGGGAATGCCCCCCCCCCCAACATCTTCCGTGTTTTTCTCTGGCTCTCCTGTCTCAACAGGGAACCTGAGAATGCAGCCGGTGATTCAGCCAGCTGACCATAGAGCTGATCAGAGACCAGAGTGGCTCCAAACATCTCTATGGCCTAAGAAACCGGAAGCTACGAGCATTTTATGACTTAGATTTCGCCGGATGTAAACAGCGCCATTGGGAAATTGGGAAAGCATTTTATCACACCGATCTTGGTGTGATCAGATGCTTTGAGGGCAGAGGAGAAATCTAGGGTCTAATAGACCCCAATTTTTGCAAAAAAGAGTACCTGTCACTACCTATTGCTATCATAGGGGATATTTACATTCCCTGAGATAACAATAAAAATGATTTTAAAAAAAAAAATGAAAGGAACAGTTTAAAAATAAGATAAAAAAATAATAATAATAAAGAAAAAGAAAAAAAAAAAAAAAAAAAGCACCCCTGTCCCCCCTGCTCTCGCGCTAAGGTGAACGCAAGCGTTGGTCTGGTGTCAAATGTAAACAGCAATTGCACCATGCATGTGAGGTATCGCCGCGAAGGTCAGATCGAGGGCAGTAAGTTTAGCAGTAGACCTCCTCTGTAAATCTAAAGTGGTAACCTGTAAAGGCTTTTAAAGGCTTTTAAAAATGTATTTAGTTTGTCGCCACTGCACGTTTGTGCGCAATTTTAAAGCATGTCATGTTTGGTATCCATGTACTCGGCCTAAGATCATCTTTTTTATTTCATCAAACATTTGGGAAATATAGTGTGTTTTAGTGCATTAAAATGTAAAAAAGTGTGTTTTTTCCCCAAAAAATGCGTTTGAAAAATCGCTGCGCAAATACTGTGTGAAAAAAAAAAATGAAACACCCACCATTTTAATCTGTAGGGCATTTGCTTTAAAAAAAATATATAATGTTTGGGGGTTCAAAGTAATTTTCTTGCAAAAAAAAATTATTTTTTTATGTAAACAATAAGTGTCAGAAAGGGCTTTGTCTTCAAGTGGTTAGAAGAGTGGGTGATGTGTGACATAAGCTTCTAAATGTTGTGCATAAAATGCCAGGACAGTTCAAAACCCCCCCAAATGACCCCATTTTGGAAAGTAGACACCCCAAGCTATTTGCTGAGAGTCATGTTGAGTCCATGGAATAATTTATATTGTGACACAAGTTGCGGGAAAGAGACAATTTTTTATTTTTTTTATTTTTTTTTGCGCAAAGTTGTCACTAAATGATATATTGCTCAAACATGCCATGGGAATATGTGAAATTACACCCCAAAATACATTCTGTTGCTTCTCCTGAGTACGGGGATACCACATGTGTGGGACTTTTTGGGAGCCTAGCCGCGTACGGGACCCCGAAAACCAAGCACCGCCTTCAGGCTTTCTAAGGCCGTAAATTTTTGATTTCACTCTTCACTGCCTATCACAGTTTCGGAGGTCATGGAATGCCCAGGTGGCACAAAACCCCCCCAAATGACCCCATTTTGGAAAGTAGACACCCCAAGCTATTTGATGAGAGGTATAGTGAGTATTTTGCAGACCTCACTTTTTGTCACAAAGTTTTGAAAATTGAAAAAAGAAAAAAAAAATTTTTTTTCTCGTCTTTCTTTATTTTCAAAAACAAATGAGAGCTGCAAAATACTCACCATGCCTCTCAGCAAATAGCTTGGGGTGTCTACTTTCCAAAATGGGGTCATTTGGGGGGGGTTTGTGCCACCTGGGCATTCCATGGCCTCCGAAACTGTGATAGGCAGTGAGGAGTAAAATCAAAAATGTACGCCCTTAGAAATCCTGAAGGCGGTGCTTGGTTTTCGGGGTCCCGTACGCGGCTAGGCTCCTAAAAAGTCCCACACATGTGGTATCCCCGTACTCAGGAGAAGCAGCTAAATGTATTTTGGGGTGCAATTCCACATATGCCCATGGCCTGTGTGAGCAATATATCATTTAGTGACAACTTTGTGCAAAAAAAAAAAAAAAAAAATTTGTCACTTTCCCGCAACTTGTGTCAAAATATAAAACATTCCATGGACTCAACATGCCTCAAAGCAAATAACTTGGGGTGTCTACTTTCCAAAATGGGGTCATTTGGGGGGGTTTTATGTCATCTGGGCATTTTATGGCCTTCAAAACTGTGATAGGTAGTGAGGAGTAAAATCAAAAATGTACGCCCTTAGAAATCCTGAAGGCGGTGCTTGGTTTTCGGGGCCCCGTACGCGGCTAGGCTCCCAAAAAGTCCCACACATGTGGTATCCCCGTACTCAGGAGAAGCAGCTAAATGTATTTTGGGGTGCAATTCCACATATGCCCATGGCCTGTGTGAGCAATATATCATTTAGTGACAACTTTTTGTAATTTTTTTTTTTTTTTTTGTCATTATTTAATCACTTGGGACAAAAAAAATGAATATTCAATGGGCTCAACATGCCTCTCAGCAAATTCCTTGGGGTGTCTACTTTCCAAAATGGGGTCATTTGTGGGGGTTTTGTACTGCCCTGCCATTTTAGCACCTCAAGAAACGACATAGGCAGTCATAAATTAAAGGCTGTGTAAATTCCAGAAAATGTACCCTAGTTTGTAGACGCTATAACTTTTGCGCAAACCAATAAATATACACTTATTGACATTTTTTTTACCAAAGACATGTGGCCGAATACATTTTGGCCTAAATGTATGACTAAAATTGAGTTTATTGGATTTTTTTTAGAACAAAAAGTAGAAAATATCATTTTTTTTCAAAATTTTCGGTCTTTTTCCGTGTATAGCGCAAAAAATAAAAACGGCAGAGGTGATAAAATACCATCAAAAGAAAGCTCTATTTGTGGGGAGAAAAGGACGCAAATTTCGTTTGGGTACAGCATTGCATGACCGCGCAATTAGCAGTTAAAGCGACGCAGTGCCGAATTGTAAAAAGTGCTCTGGTCAGGAAGGGGGTAAAACCTTCCGGGGCTGAAGTGGTTAATAGGGACACAAACAGCAAAAAAAAAAAAAAAAGAGATTTGAGAGAGGGAAGAATTACTGTTATATGGAAGGAAGAATCAGTATGGTATATGGAAGAAAGGAAGGAAACATCACTATGGTACGTGAAAGGCAGGAAGGAAGAATTGCTATGGCATATGGAGAGCAGGAAGGATCACTATGGCACATGGAAGGCAGCAAAGAAGGATCACTATGGTAAATGAAAGGGAAGATTACTATGTTACATGGAAAGAAGGAAGGAAGGATCACTAAGGCACATGGAAGGCAGGAAGGATCACTATGCCACATGGAAGGCAGGATCACTATGGCACATGGAAAGCAGGAAAGAAGGGTCACTATGGTACACTGAAGGCAGGAAGTAAGGATTACTATGGCACATGAAAGGCAGGAAAGAAGGATCACTATGGTACATGGAAGGCAGAATTACTATGGTACATGGAAGGCAGGAAGGAAGGATCACTATGGTACATGGAAGGCAGAATTACTATGGTACATGGAAGGCAGGAAGGAAGAATCACTATGGTACATGGAAAAATCATTATGGTAAATGGAAGGCAGGAAGAAGGGATCACGATGGTGCATGGAAAGCAGGAAGGAAGGATCACTATGGCACATGGAAGGCAGGAAAAAAGGATCACTATGGTACACAGAAGGCAGAATCATTTGTACTGCTTCAAAATTCCCACCCACACAACTTCTTCACAGGCACAGCATTAGCTGCATGCTGGGGGTTGTGGGCGGACATGGAGCGGAGGTGGAGCAGACCTAGCCTCCCTCCTCCTCCATTCTGCAGGCTGTAAAGCAGACGGGTGAGCTTGCAGGCAGGGGGGGCAGAGGGGCTGTGCTGGTTGGGCACTGACCCGTCAGTCTCAACCTACACAGCTGCAGTGCAGCGCCGGTCACCTGCCAGGTGAATTAGTGGAATCAAGTGCCAAAACTTATTCTGCACTGGACCCATAGGCCAGTGCCTACTCTGCCTGTTAGGTAATCCGGCTACTGATCCTGATTGCATACCTCCCAATGTTTTGAGATGGGAATGCGTGACACCTATTAGCAAAACTATATAGGCATAGGACACACCCCTTGCCACACCCCATTTAAGTACAATTTAAAAAAAAATATATTTGTTAAACCCACAAGTGTTTTTTTTTTACCACTACTATTCCTTTATATGAACAGAAAAGTCAGTGCTACTAACTATACACCACATAGATAGAAGAGCTCCCAGGTGCTCGATCCACAGTCGCTGGCTGAGTAGAGTAATGTAGAAAAAATGATCCGCCCTCCAGTTGTTGCTCTTAAAATTATGGTTATGACTAAGGCCTTATAGGCTGAAACGTGTCAACTGACTTAATCTGCGTTTGTTCACTGTGGCTATTCAATAAAATGAAGAAATTTTAAGAGCAACAACCGGAGTGCGAATCATTTTTTCGACACTATTCCTTTATGTTGGCTTTTGAAATGAAGAAATGCAGCAATTCAGAAATTGGATGAAAGAATTAGAACTGTGAAACACGTTTTGGAAAAAAAAAGTGCATTTTATATACAACTATATACAGCAAACCAAAATAAGGGACAAATGAGGAGGAAAGAAAGACAGAGAGAATTTGTCCGAAATCAGGGACAGTCCCTCGAAATCAGGGACAATTGGGAGCTATGTGATTGAGACATTGCTGTGAAGAGTCCATGTTTATGCTGCTTTCAAGCTTTCATATTCTGTTTTGTATTACTCTGCAGTGTATACATGCTCTTTGCTATTCTTATCCTGTTTTGCATTGTTGATTCTAACATTGCGCCTGTTTGGTAAACAACATCATTCTTGGGTCACACATGGCCACACACACACACATACTGCTCTGAATGTGGTTTGCTTGAGCTGCCAAAAATTATTTTTTGAAAAAGGATACAATATACAAGTCCCGTGTTTTAGGCTCCATTCACACCTGCTGCGATTCTGCCCGCGATCCCAAAACGCTGTGCAAAGACAAATTGCACAACCCTTGTTCAGGTGCCATTCATTTTCGATGGCACCTAAACGCAGGTCATGCAATAAATTCCGCTGCAACCATGGCATATCAGGGGCTCCTCTGATATGTCCCATGTACTGTGTTCTCCCTCCTCCATACAATAACATGCAGACAGTGTAGAGCAGAGTACACCCTCAGTCCTGTGAAGTAGCCCAATGGCCATTTCTAAAATCAAAACAAAAAAGCCCAATACCAAATTAAAACTAGCACAGACCTCTTCAAAAAAAATCCCCGGCATTCAAAGCATTTAACATAAAAGATTCTGTATGTTATCGTCTAAACTGGAGAAAAAGTAATTAATGATCCTGCAGTTTAAGACCACCAAGATTATTGCAGAGCGGGACCCCTGGAAAAGAGTCAGAGAGGGGTCCCTAAGATGACAGCAGAGAGGGACCCCTGGGATGAAGTTACAGAGGGACTCCTGATTTGAAGTCAGGGAGAGGCCCAGGGATGAAGACAGAGATGGACCCCTTGGGTGAGGACACAGAGGAACCCCTGGGATGAGGACAGAGAGGGACAACTGGGATGAAAACAGTGAGGGACCCCTAGGATGAGGACCGAAAGGGGCATCTGGGATGAGGATAGATAGGGAGCCCTGGGATGAGAACAGTGAGGGACCCCTGGGATGAGGAGAGAGAGGGAGCCCTGAGATGAGGACAGAGAAGGACCCCTGAGATGAGGAAAGAGAAGGACCCCTGGGATGAGGACAGTGAGGGACCCCTGAGATGAGGAAAGAGAAGGACCCCTGGGATGAGGAAAGAGAAGGACCCCTGGGATGAGGACAGTGAGGGGCCCCTCGGATGATAGCAGAGAGGGACCCCTGAGATGAGGACAGAGAGGGACCCCTGGGATGAGGACAGAGAGGGACCCCTGTGCAGTGAGGGACCCCTGGGATGAGGACAGAGAGGAATCCCTGAGATGAGGACAGAGAAGGACCCCTGGGATGCGGACAGTGAGGGGCCCCTCAGATGAGAACAGAGAGGGACCCCTGAGATGAGGACAGAGAAGGACCCCTGAGATGAGGACAGAGAAGGACCCCTGGGATGAGGACAGAGAGGGACCCCTGAGATGAGGACAGAGAAGGACCCCTGGGATGAGGACAGAGAAGGACCCCTGGGATGAGGACAGAGAAGGACCCCTGGGATGAGGACAGAGAAGGACCCCTGAGATGAGGACAGAGAAGGACCCCTGGGATGAGGACAGAGAGGGGCCCCTCGAATGATAACAGAGAGGGAACCCTGAGATGAGGACAGAGAGGGACCCCTGTGCAGTGAGGGACCCCTGGGATGAGGACAGAGAGGGACCCCTGTGCAGTGAAGGGCCCCTGGGATGAGGACAGAGAGAGATCCCTGAGATGAGGACAGAGAAGGACCCCTGGGATGAGGACAGAGAAGAACCCCTGGGATGAGGACAGAGAAGGATCCCTGAGATGAGGACAGAGAAGGACCCCTGAGATGAGGACAGAGAAGGACCCCTGGGATGAGGACAGAGAAGGACCCCTGGTATGAGAACAGTGAGGGGCCCCTCGGATGATAACAGAGAGGGAAACCTGAGATGAGGACAGAGAGGGACCCCTGGGATGAGGACAGAGAGGGGCCCCTGGGATGAGGACAGTGAGGGGCCCCTCGGATTATAACAGAGAGGGACCCCTGTGCAGTGAGGGACCCCTGGGATGAGGACAGAGAGGGGTCCCTGGGATGAGGACAGTAAGGTGCCCCTGAAACAAGGACAGAGAGAGATCCCTGGGATGAGGACAGTGAGGGGCCCCTGGGATGAGGACAGAGAAGGACCCCTGGGATGAGGACAGAGAAGGACCCCTGGGATGAGGACAGTGAGGGGCCCCTCGGATGATAACAGAGAGGGAAACCTGAGATGAGGACAGAGAGGGACCCCTGTGCAGTGAGGGACCCCTGGGATGAGGACAGAGAAGGGCCCCTGGGATGAGGACAGTGAGGGGCCCCTCGGATGATAACAGAGAGGGACCCCTGTGCAGTGAGGGACCCCTGGGATGAGGACAGAGAGGGGCCCCTGGGATGAGGACAGTAAGGTGCCCCTGAAACAAGGACAGAGAGAGATCCCTGGGATGAGGACAGTGAGGGGCCCCTGGGATGAGGACAGGGAGGGGCCCCTCGGATGATAACAGAGAGGGAACCCTGAGATGAGGACAGAGAGGGACCCCTGTGCAGTGAGGGACCCCTGGGATGAGGACAGAGAGGGACCCCTGTGCAGTGAGGGGCCCCTGGGATGAGGACAGAGAGAGATCCCTGAGATGAAGACAGAGAAGGACCCCTGGGATGAGGACAGAGAAGGACCCCTGAGATGAGGACAGAGAGGGACCCCTGGGATGAGAACAGTGAGGGGCCCCTCGGATGATAACAGAGAGGGAACCCTGGGATGAGAACAGAGAGGGACCCCTGTGCAGTGAAGGGCCCCTGGGATGAGGACAGAGAGGGACCCCTGTGCAGTGAAGGGCCCCTGGGATGAGGACAGAGAGAGATCCCTGAGATGAGGACAGAGAAGGACCCCTGGGATGAGGACAGAGAAGAACCCCTGGGATGAGGACAGAGAAGGATCCCTGAGATGAGGACAGAGAAGGACCCCTGAGATGAGGACAGAGAAGGACCCCTGGGATGAGGACAGAGAAGGACCCCTGGTATGAGAACAGTGAGGGGCCCCTCGGATGATAACAGAGAGGGAAACCTGAGATGAGGACAGAGAGGGACCCCTGGGATGAGGACAGAGAGGGGCCCCTGGGATGAGGACAGTGAGGGGCCCCTCGGATGATAACAGAGAGGGACCCCTGTGCAGTGAGGGACCCCTGGGATGAGGACAGAGAGGGGTCCCTGGGATGAGGACAGTAAGGTGCCCCTGAAACAAGGACAGAGAGAGATCCCTGGGATGAGGACAGTGAGGGGCCCCTGGGATGAGGACAGAGAAGGACCCCTGGGATGAGGACAGAGAAGGACCCCTGGGATGAGGACAGTGAGGGGCCCCTCGGATGATAACAGAGAGGGAAACCTGAGATGAGGACAGAGAGGGACCCCTGTGCAGTGAGGGACCCCTGGGATGAGGACAGAGAAGGGCCCCTGGGATGAGGACAGTGAGGGGCCCCTCGGATGATAACAGAGAGGGACCCCTGTGCAGTGAGGGACCCCTGGGATGAGGACAGAGAGGGGCCCCTGGGATGAGGACAGTAAGGTGCCCCTGAAACAAGGACAGAGAGAGATCCCTGGGATGAGGACAGTGAGGGGCCCCTGGGATGAGGACAGGGAGGGGCCCCTCGGATGATAACAGAGAGGGAACCCTGAGATGAGGACAGAGAGGGACCCCTGTGCAGTGAGGGACCCCTGGGATGAGGACAGAGAGGGACCCCTGTGCAGTGAGGGGCCCCTGGGATGAGGACAGAGAGAGATCCCTGAGATGAAGACAGAGAAGGACCCCTGGGATGAGGACAGAGAAGGACCCCTGAGATGAGGACAGAGAGGGACCCCTGGGATGAGAACAGTGAGGGGCCCCTCGGATGATAACAGAGAGGGAACCCTGGGATGAGAACAGTGAGGGACCCCTGTGCAGTGAGGGACCCCTGGGATGAGGACAGAGAGGGACCCCTGTGCAGTGAGGGACCCCTGGGATGAGGACAGAGAAGGACCCCTGGGATGAGGACAGAGAAGGACCCCTGAGATGAGGACAGAGAGGGAACCCTGGGATGAGAACAGTGAGGGACCCCTGCACAGTGAGGGGCCCCTGGGATGAGGACAGAGAAGGGCCCCTGGGACGAGGACAGTAAGGTGCCCCTGAAACAAGGACAGAGAGAGATCCCTGGGATGAGGACAGTGAGGGGCCCCTGGGATGAGGACAGGGAGGGGCCCCTCGGATGATAACAGAGAGGGAACCCTGAGATGAGGACAGAGAGGGACCCCTGTGCAGTGAGGGACCCCTGGGATGAGGACAGAGAGGGACCCCTGTGCAGTGAGGGGCCCCTGGGATGAGGACAGAGAGAGATCCCTGAGATGAAGACAGAGAAGGACCCCTGGGATGAGGACAGAGAAGGACCCCTGAGATGAGGACAGAGAGGGACCCCTGGGATGAGAACAGTGAGGGGCCCCTCGGATGATAACAGAGAGGGAACCCTGGGATGAGAACAGTGAGGGACCCCTGTGCAGTGAGGGACCCCTGGGATGAGGACAGAGAGGGACCCCTGTGCAGTGAGGGACCCCTGGGATGAGGACAGAGAAGGACCCCTGGGATGAGGACAGAGAAGGACCCCTGAGATGAGGACAGAGAGGGAACCCTGGGATGAGAACAGTGAGGGACCCCTGCACAGTGAGGGGCCCCTGGGATGAGGACAGAGAAGGGCCCCTGGGACGAGGACAGTAAGGTGCCCCTGAAACAAGGACAGAGAGAGATCCCTGGGATGAGGACAGAGAAGGACCCCTGGGATGAGGACAGTGAGGGGCCCCTCTGATATGTCCCATGTACTGTGTTCTCCCTCCTCCATACAATAACATGCAGACAGTGTACAGAGCAGAGTACACCCTCAGTCCTGTGAAGTAGCCCAATGTGTCTGGAAACTCGCCAAACTGGCATCCCCGGGGGACGGTAGTTCCGCCCACATCTCCCGCCCCCAGTTAACCCCGCACTCCCCGGCCAGCTCGGGCACACACAACTTGTTGCGGGCGGTGAGGCGGCGGTCGGGACTGAAGGGGTTACAGGGAGTCCCTCCAGCGGATCGCAGCGATCCCGGCGCCGGAAGTCCTGTGCCTGCTGCAGCCTGCGCGCGCACGGGGGGATCTGCTGGGATCCGCTGAGTGATGTGATCGGAGCCCGGCAGATGGATCGGAGCTGAGCCCGGCTGTGTGTGGAGGTGGCGGGGCCCCAGTATGCATTCAACTTGCCGGCGGCTGGGATGGAGATCGGGGGGATGGTGAGCAGGCAGATCGCCCTTCTTATTACAGGCTGCCTGCTGCTCCGGGCTGCGGGGGCTCAGAACGGTGAGTGCCGGGCTTTGTATGGAGGGGGGAGCGGGGGAGCTCCGGGACACTGCTGGTCCTGATCACCCCACATCCCGATCTTCTCACCCACACTGCGATCTTCTCACTGATCCTCCTCTGTGTACCTTCTTCTTACATTGTTTGTTTCTTCTTCTTCTCTACACTTTATACTTTGTATACAATACACAGTCCATCCACTATTCTCATCTGTATACACTGAGATCAGGACACTGGAGGGGCTGATGACTGTTCAGAGGAGTGCAGACTATGCAGGACAAGCTGAGATATATGTATGTGTGTGTGTGTGTGTGTATATATATATATATATATATATATATATATATTTTATAGTGTGTATGTATACATACATGCCTACATATATACCTATATACACACACACATATATATAGATAGATAGATATATATAATCAGTATTACGTTATTTTCTATATCTGCCAAGGTGTCTGATTCCATATTATTGGTCTTTTCTCCCATTGAAGGATTTTGTAGTCATTTCACATTTAATCTCTTTTTTTTCCCCCTTGATTGTTGTAATTATTATTATTATTTATATAGCGCTGACTGTTTACATGGCACTTTACATATTGTACATTCATGTCAGTTCTTGCCGTCATGCAGCCTACAATCCGAGGTCTCTATCTCCCATCCATACATACAGTAGGGCCAATGTAGCCGAGTCAAGTAACCTTCCAGCATTTCTATAGAGTGTATCCCTATTTATTTCCACTGAAATTGTTTGTCGCTGTGATTGGCTCTCCTCTTAATAGGTGAATCTTGTCGCTGTTCATCCACAATATGTACATGTGAACCAGTTCTGAACATTTTGAAAGATATCTTAAACATTTGTTGTTATCAGTTGATATTTATTTTTTATGGTTACTTTCTTTTTTTTCTTATTTCTACGCCTAGGTTCACACTTCAGCATTTTTCATACAGTTTGTGTGTTTTTATGCCTCATGCGTTTTTGGCCAGCGACAAGCAATCCCATCTGTTTAGGGGAGAAAAAAGTGTCAAACGAGTTTTAAAATATATATACATGCATCTTTGAAGCAATTCCATAAAAGCGGAGTTCCACCCAGAAATGGAACTTCCACTGATCAGATTCCCCCTCCGGTGTCCCATTTGGCACCTTTCAGGGGGGAGGGGGGAGCAGATACCTGTCAAATCCAGGTATTTGATCCCACTTCTGGCGAAGGAGCGCCGCACAGTCTGTGGCGAACTATGCTATATCCGGGCCCCCCCCCCCCCCCATCCTATGGGAGACACACAGGTCCCAGAAGACAGCAGGGACCATTCAGAATGTGCAGCACGACTCACGCATGCTCAGTAGGGAGCCAGGAGTGAAGCCGAAAAGTCTTCATGGCCTGGTTCCCTTACTAGGAATGGTGGCGGCAGCACCCATGAGTCGATCTGAATTTGAAAGCCGTGGGGGTCTCTGCCCACACAGCCATGGCATTCATTTATAGCACTCTGTGAATGAAAGAACTACAAGTACCATCATCCACTGCAGCTAATGGCTTGTAGTTCTCCCTGCGAGGACACTGATGAGTGCTCCAGTAGTTCATTCACAAGCCCTGCAGCCTGTAAATAGTCAGCCTTTATTGGAGGTACAAGCTGAAAGCTAAAGGGCTTGTCTGCAGGAGCCTGACACTGCACCCCTCCATTAATCACGATGCGACCCTTTGCTGGCTCCTGTGGGAGAAAAATAAGAAATGCACTTTTTTTTTTCCCTGCATAAATATGTGCACTTATTATTTTTTCCCGAAAGGTGAACTTGGCCTTTTATAGTCTACGGGGCCAAAGTTGCATCAAGTCACACCAAAGGATGACATGCAGCGTTTTCTAAAACAGAAGAGTGAAAATTGCGTAGATTGATTGGGTTCTTCTTGTTGTGCAGCGATAGACAAAAAAAATCTCACAGGTGTAAGCAGGGGCTTGTTCTGTTCTCCACTTCAGCACACTGCATGGCACGCATTTCTCTGTTATCTAAAACTGGGCGATTAACCCTGCGAATTTCAGCTGGTTTCTGGGGAACCAGCTGAAATCCACTCTCTGGGTGGTCTTGCATAGGGGGCACCCAGCCAAGGGCGCATCCTTTGCGTGGGGGGGCTCCCAGCCAAGGGCGCATCCTTTGCGTGGGGGGCTCCCAGCCAAGGGCGCATCCGTTGCGTGGAGGGGGCACCCAGCCAAGGGCGCATCCGCTGCGTGGAGGGGGCACCCAGCCAAGGGCGCATCCTCTGCGTGGGGGGGCACCCAGCCAAGGGCGCATCCTCTGCGTGGGGGGGCACCCAGCCAAGGGCGCATCCTCTGCGTGGGGGGGCACCCAGCCAAGGGCGCATCCTCTGCGTGGGGGGGCACCCAGCCAAGGGCGCATCCTCTGCGTGGGGGGGCACCCAGCCAAGGGCGCATCCGCTGCGTGGGGGGGCACCCAGCCAAGGGCGCATCCGCTGCGTGGGGGGGCACCCAGCCATGGGCGCATCCGCTGCGTTGGGGGGCACCCAGCCAAGGGCGTATCCGCTGCGTGGGGGGGCACCCAGCCATGGGCGCATCCGCTGCGTGGGGGGGCACCCAGCCATGGGCGCATCCGCTGCGTGGGGGGGCACCCAGCCATGGGCGCATCCGCTGCGTGGGGGGGCACCCAGCCATGGGCGCATCCGCTGCGTGGGGGGGGCACCCAGCCATGGGCTCATCCGCTGCGTGGGGGGGCACCCAGCCATGGGCTCATCCGCTGCGTGGGGGGGCACCCAGCCATGGGCTCATCCGCTGCGTGGGGGGGCACCCAGCCATGGGCTCATCCGCTGCGTGGGGGGGCACCCAGCCATGGGCTCATCCGCTGCGTGGGGGGGCACCCAGCCATGGGCTCATCCGCTGCGTGGGGGGGCACCCAGCCATGGGCGCATCCGCTGCATGGGGGGGGCACCTAGCCAAGGGCGCATCCGCTGCATGGGGGGGGCACCCAGCCAAGGGCGCATCCGCTGCATGGGGGGGGGCACCCAGCCAAGGGCGCATCCACTGCGTGGGGGGGCACCCAGCCAAGGGCGCATCCGCTGCGTGGGGGGGCACCCAGCCAAGGACGCACCGAGCCAAGGGAGCAGCCACTGTGCAGGTACCTTGACAACCACTGGAGCTGGCTGTTAAAGTAAAGGCGCTGCAGCAAGAAATGTGTTCATTCGTGCTATATGACGTTGATAGAGGTGTGTATATATATATATATATATATATATATATATATATATATATATATATATATATATATATTCTGGATTCCTTTATCAACGTCATACAGCTCGGATGAAAACATTTCTTGCTGCAGATAAAATATATATATAATGTGTTATGTAGATCTCTCTCTCGATATATATAGATATATGGCTGGCTCCTGAGGGAGAAAAATAAGAAATGCACTTTTTTTTAATTTTTATTATATATAATTTTTTTTTTTTTTTTTTTCTTGCCCGAGGAAAACAAAAAACCGAGTTTTATGGTCGTCTTTATTCCTTCTTCTCCTCTCCTCTATCACTGTCATTACTCTGTTTGGCCCCCATTCTTTGATTTTCCGTGTCAGTTCCCCCATTTTCCCGGATTTTCCGCGCTACCATCTGCATCATCCAATCCTTCCTCTCTCTGCATGCTACATTTCATTTTTATTATCTATTAGCATCCTTTTGGGAGTTCAAGGTAATGTTTATTGCTAAGCTGGCAATTAAATTGTGGAAAAAAATTCAATTTATATGTGTCGTGCTATGCTGTATAGCACTACGTGATCGTCTGCGGCTGAATCACTATTCCCGCTTTGCTCACCGGGAACATGATAATGGAAATATTTATAAAATCAAATGGAGTGAATCTGATGTGTTCTGTGATTTATATATTTCATTAAGTTGAATATGTAATTTCTCCATCTCCCCCGCTCTGAGATTCATGTCTGATCACCTACCTGGGTTGGTGGATTGCAGGATTGGCAGCTCACATCTGTATTTGCAGGTGAACGATTGTAATTTATGGGTTGATTGGTTGCTGTGCCGGCTGCAGGACCTTTTTACACCGTATTGATCGCCCGTGTCCCGGTGTGAACCAGGGTGTTTGATATGAGCAGAGCGTACTCCGCATCCATGTGTGTACCGTGATTTAATTAAAATGGAGTTATTTCTGTTTATAGACGTCCTGGGGATGGTTAATAGAACCGTGTTCCAGCTATCTCCATCATTTTGTATCTTCTTATTGGTGAAGTTAGAAGACTGTAAGCTTGGCAGAGATATGTGTTGTCGTAATCCATGCCATAGAACCACAGGACCCTGGCGCTAATTATATTGGACCGCTCTCATATAGAAAATCCGACTATTCAAATGAGCCTGTGAGGTGCTGTTTTTAGACATTTGGGTACAATTGTATCTCAGTCTTTGTAAATCTGCCAGACACTAAACTATAAAATAAAGGGGATGTGAAGAAAATAACATTGCAGCTTTCTCTGTACAGAGCACAATGTAAGCCTGCAGCTCATACATTAGGAGGAAGAGCGGCTATACTGGACTTGCTTACTGTCATGGGCTCAGGAGCATCTCCATAGATTACAACTTTGCTACATAAAAGAATTGATTGATTGTTTTGTATCTGAAGGATCAATACTTCTGTTACAGTGGATGTAAATCCTCACCTATACCCAGTGAAGCGACTGGCCTCTGGTGATGCACAGAGATGAAATAAACCCCCCTACAGAAGTTGTTCCTTTTTATCTACAGTCTTCTCTACATCTGTTCAAAGTGTAGAATTTATACATCTTGTCTGAGCTGTCAGAAAAAAGGGAGTGGAGAGCTGAAAACGGACATGCACTCACACAGACACACAGACACACAGACGCACTCACACAGACACACAGACGCACTCACACAGACACACAGACGCACTCACACAGACGCACTCACACAGACGCACTCACACAGACGCACTCACACAGACGCACTCACACAGACGCACTCACACAGACACACAGACGCACTCACACAGACACACAGACGCACTCACACAGACACACAGACGCACTCACACAGACACACAGACGCACTCACACAGACGCACTCACACAGACACACAGACACACAGACGCACTCACACAGACACACAGACACACAGACGCACTCACACAGACGCACAGACGCACTCACACAGACGCACTCACACAGACGCACTCACACAGACGCACTCACACAGACGCACTCACACAGACGCACTCACACAGACGCACTCACACAGACGCACTCACACAGACGCACTCACACAGACGCACTCACACAGACGCACTCACACAGACGCACTCACACAGACGCACTCACACAGACGCACTCACACAGACGCACTCACACAGACGCACTCACACAGACGCACTCACACAGACACACAGACGCACTCACACAGACACACAGACGCACTCACACAGACGCACTCACACAGACACACAGACGCACTCACACAGACACACAGACGCACTCACACAGACACACAGACGCACTCACACAGACGCACTCACACAGACACACAGACGCACTCACACAGACACACAGACGCACTCACACAGACACACAGACGCACTCACACAGACACACAGACGCACTCACACAGACACACAGACGCACTCACACAGACGCACTCACACAGACACACAGACGCACTCACACAGACACACAGACGCACTCACACAGACACACAGACGCACTCACACAGACGCACTCACACAGATGCACTCACACAGACACACAGATGCACTCACACAGACACACAGATGCACTCACACAGACACACAGATGCACTCACACAGACACACAGATGCACTCACACAGACACACAGACGCACTTACACAGACGCACTCACACAGACACACAGACGCACTTACACAGACGCACTCACACAGACACACAGACGCACTCACACAGACGCACTCACACAGACACACAGACGCACTCACACAGACACACAGATGCACTCACACAGACACACAGACGCACTCACACAGACACACAGACGCACTTACACAGACGCACTCACACAGACGCACTCACACAGACGCACTCACACAGACGCACTCACACAGACGCACTCACACAGACGCACTCGCACAGACGCACTCGCACAGACGCACTCACACAGACGCACTCACACAGACGCACTCACACAGACGCACTCACACAGACGCACTCACACAGACACACAGACGCACTCACACAGACGCACTCACACAGACGCACTCACACAGACACACTCACACAGACGCACTCACACAGACGCACTCACACAGACGCACTCACACAGACGCACTCACACAGACGCACTCACACAGACACACAGACGCACTCACACAGACACACAGACGCACTCACACAGACGCACTCACACAGACACACAGACGCACTCACACAGACACACAGACGCACTCACACAGACACACAGACGCACTCACACAGACACACAGACGCACTCACACAGACACACAGATGCACTCACACAGACACACAGATGCACTCACACAGACACACAGACGCACTTACACAGACGCACTCACACAGACACACAGACGCACTCACACAGACGCACTCACACAGACACACAGACGCACTCACACAGACGCACTCACACAGACGCACTCACACAGACGCACTCACACAGACGCACTCACACAGACGCACTCACACAGACGCACTCACACAGACGCACTCACACAGACGCACTCACACAGACGCACTCACACAGACGCACTCACACAGACGCACTCACACAGACGCACTCACACAGACGCACTCACACAGACGCACTCACACAGACACACAGACGCACTCACACAGACGCACTCACACAGACACACAGACGCACTCACACAGACACACAGACGCACTCACACAGACGCACTCACACAGACACACAGACGCACTCACACAGACACACAGACGCACTCACACAGACACACAGACGCACTCACACAGACACACAGATGCACTCACACAGACACACAGATGCACTCACACAGACACACAGATGCACTCACACAGACACACAGACGCACTCACACAGACACACAGACGCACTTACACAGACGCACTCACACAGACACACAGACGCACTCACACAGACGCACTCACACAGACACACAGACGCACTCACACAGACGCACTCACACAGACGCACTCACACAGACGCACTCACACAGACGCACTCACACAGACGCACTCACACAGACGCACTCACACAGACGCACTCACACAGACGCACTCACACAGACGCACTCACACAGACGCACTCACACAGACGCACTCACACAGACGCACTCACACAGACGCACTCACACAGACGCACTCACACAGACGCACTCACACAGACGCACTCACACAGACGCACTCACACAGACGCACTCACACAGACGCACTCACACAGACGCACTCACACAGACGCACTCACACAGACACACAGACGCACTCACACAGACGCACTCACACAGACACACAGACGCACTCACACAGACACACAGACACACAGACGCACTCACACAGACGCACTCACACAGACACACAGACGCACTCACACAGACGCACTCACACAGACGCACTCACACAGACACACAGACGCACTCACACAGACACACAGACGCACTCACACAGACACACAGACGCACTCACACAGACACACAGACGCACTCACACAGACACACAGACGCACTCACACAGACACACAGACGCACTCACACAGACGCACTCACACAGACACACAGACGCACTCACACAGACGCACTCACACAGACACACAGACGCACTCACACAGACACACAGACGCACTCACACAGACGCACTCACACAGACACACAGACGCACTCGCACAGACGCACTCGCACAGACGCACTCGCACAGACGCACTCGCACAGACGCACTCGCACAGACGCACTCGCACAGACGCACAGACGCACTCGCACAGACGCACTCGCACAGACGCACTCGCACAGACGCACTCGCACAGACACAAGCTTTGCTTCAAAAACCATGGCAGGAATTCTACCTTCTGTTGCATTTGGCAGGCACTACATTTAAGCAGGGGAGTTGCTAGGTCTGCAAAAGATCTTGGGCTAGAGCCCATAGCAGCGGTCACCAACCTTTTTGCATGCCCACGGGGGGTGGGGGGGTTGGGGGGTGGTAAGCAATTTTTCACGGGCGATGGCTGGCGTTGGCGCTTCAATCATCATGGCATAATAGATGATATGGTGTCAGGGTGATTGAAATGCATTATTTCTATTGTTACATTCTAATATATAATGAAGTGGTTCAACTCACCATACTGCAGAATCAGTGGGAGCCCTGGGCGTGTCACTTGCCACATCTCCTGCCACCAGATGCAGCGTCTTACTTGCCACCGTCACCTGCCACTAGATGTGGATTGTCACTTGCCATGTCGCCTGCCACCAGAGATGGGTTGCCACTTGCCAACTGATGTCATCGTGGAGCTCCACTTTGCAGCCAGACCCCCTTGCTTCAATGTCGGAGGTGCGGCGGTGAGCAGCGAGATGACATCATCTCTCACTGCCCACCCCGCATCTCCTGCTTTCACTAAATGGACCAGTGCTGTTAGCCTGCCATCAATGCAGCGTCAATGCATGTTTGGTGGCCATGCCAGCCAGTGCCACCAAACATGCATTGACGCTGCATTGATGGCAGGCTGACAGCACTGGTCCATTTAGTGAGAGCAGGAGATGCGGGGTGGGCAGTGAGAGATGTCGCTGCTCACCGCCGCACCTCCGACATTGAAGCAAGGGGGTCTGGCTGCAAAGTGGAGCTCCACGATGACCGTGCTGTGAGGGCGGAGGAGCGCCGATTTGTGGCGGACAGTGAGAGATTATGTCATCTCTCTGCTGCTCACCGCACCTCGCTCCCAAATTGAAGAGGCCCAGCTGTGAAAAGCTGGCTTCTTTCCTCTTCTCCGCCTCTCTCATGCAGCCAGCCAGCCTGCCGCAGCAGCCGCAACCCGCTGGTTAGGCAGGGACCCTGCGGCAAGAGACTAGGGGCTATGGGCCCCAGATTCGGGGCTATAGCCCCAATAGCCACCCCCTAGAAACGTCCCTGCATTTAAGTAAATAGGGCCTGTCTGCAAACACTCTAGCTGCGATGCACGTGGTTGTGGCGCGGTCGTGTGGAGTTTAAGGGGTTAAAGCGAGCGGTGGAAAAGCAACATATCACCACCTGTCAAATGCCTCTGAAAAGTGAACTGAGCGTAGATTGCTTTTGAGGAGCAGCCATCCTTTCTGCCAGTGTAAACAAGCCCTTAAAATGTATCACAACCTAAAATTAAAATGTAATCCCAGCTTTTTTGGATGCATTATTTTCCTTTTTTTTTTGCTTTATTTTCTTCTGGTAATCCTGTGATTGAAAGATGAAGGTTGAATAAAGAATTGTGCTTGCTGATGGCTGGCCTTCCTGGAATCCTCTACACGGAGGATAATTCTATCAGTAACAATTGAATTGTGTGTTCTTTAGATAACACTGAAGTGGAAATAATGTAAAAAATCCATGATTGCATGTATTGGTTGTGTCTCCCTGTAATATGTACCTTCCATAGGTGTTGTATGGAAGGACACTTCTGAACACACTGCCTCTCATTATTGTTGGATGTGTTGACCTAACATGGTTTGTCAAGTTAGCGGAATGGGATTGATGTGTCCTCAGGACTAGGACTGTATTGATTCCTCCAGACAGTGACCAGATTGTCACACGCTCTCTTAGCAAATCTCCGGCTTTTTGCATTTTGTCTCTTGGGGGAGAGAATGAAATGGAGAGTGTGTGAACCTTCTACATTCAGAACCCAAATGGTTCCCTTACTCCAATCTTAGACCCCTTTCACACTGAGGCAGTTTCCAGGCGTTTTAGCGCTAGAAATAGCGCCTGAAAACTGCCTCCTATTCACTTCAATGAGTGCTTTCACACTGGGGCGGTGCGCTTGCGGGACGTTAGGAAAAGTCCTGGAAGCAGCATCTTTGGGCAGCTTGGGAACGCTATAAATTTTTTTTATCAAAATGAATCGGCAGCACTTCCAAAGCGCCTTAAAAGCACATTGAAAGCACCGCAAAACAGGTCCCTTTTTTTTTTTTTTAACCATTTGCTGCCCGCCCACCGTCATATGACGCCCTCGCCTACCAGGTTCCCTAGGGGGTGCGCGCCCGCCACGTCACGCGGGTCCCGGTGCGCGTGCCCGGCACCCGCGATGTCCGCCGGGCACCCGCGATTGCCCGGTAACCGAGCAGGACCATGGATCTGTGTATGTAAACACACAGATCCACGTCCTGTCAGATGGGAGGAAACCGATGGTGTGTTCCTTGTACAGAGGAACACCGATCAGTCTCCTCCCCTTGTGAATCACTCCTTAGGAACGCATTTAACCCTACAGCGCCCCCTCCTGGTTAACCCCTTCATTGCCAGTCACATTTATACAGTAATCGATGCATTTTTATAGCACGGATCGCTGTATAAATGTGAATGGTCCCAAAAATGTGTCAAAATTGTCCGATGTGTCCGCCGCATTATCGTAGTCATGATAAAAATCGCAGAACCCCTCCATTACTAGTAAAAAAATAAATAAAAATGCTATAAATCTATCCCCTTATTTTGTAGACGCTATAACTTTTGCGCAAACCAATAAATGTACGCTTATTGCGATATTTTTTACAAAAAATATGTAGAAGAATACGTATCGGCCTAAACCGAGGAAAAAATTTGTTTAAAAAAAAAAAAATTTGAGCAAAAAGTAAAAAATATTGTGTTTTTTTTCAAACTTGTCACTCTTGTTTTGTTTATAGCGCAAGAAATAAAAACCGCAGGGGTGATCAAATACCACCAAAAGAAATCTCTATTAGTGGGGGAAAAATGATAAAAATTTCATATGTGTACAGTGTTTTATGACTGCGCAATTGTTATTCAAAGTGCGACAGCGCTGAAAGCTGAAAATTGGCTTGGGCAGGAGGGGGGTGAAAATGCCCTGTATGGAAGTGGTTAAAGTACTCGCCAATACCAATTACCGATACCTACCGCAACTGTTTTGTTTTAACTTGAGCTGTCAGCAATGGTACAAAGCATTGAAAAGTTATTTACAAATTAAATAAATAGATTTTTTTTAAATTTAGCGCTTTTTCAATGTGTAAATATTTGTTAGTGAATATTTTTACACATATATATTAACAAAGCAAACAAAAAAAAGTTTTAATTGTTTATAAAATAGATGTGAAAAAAAGCAGAAAAATAATAATTAAATGGAGGAGAATATGGAGTTAATTAAGGTTGATTAGAGTAAATTAAGGGTTATAAAGGGGTTAAACAGAGGAACATTTGTTCATCCCTTTGATCTGCAGATGAAGAAACAGAAATGTACAAAAAAAAACAATGTTTCTTTTTATTTTAGTGTTTGAGGGCTGAGCAATGTTGGTAATAAACATTGCCGGTTGCTTTTTTTTTTTTTTTTTTTTTTTCACAGCTCAAATTACCGGACTTCTTTAACACTGTGGAGACCCGCTGACAGCTCAAAGAGCCCTGCCTGAAAGTATCGGTCTCAGGTATCGGTGCATTTGCAGGACCACCGATACTTGCGCAAATACTCGGTATCGGCACCGATACTAGTATCTGTGCAACCCTACTGAAAAGCACTGCAAAAGCGCCACTTAAGCACTGCAAAAACGACCAGCGCTTTAGCGGCGCTTCAGTGTGTTAAGGGTCTTACTCTATTGTAAAGATCCCCCAATGGGAAAAGTTGACTGCTGCCCATTGCTAGGAATTTGAAAAGATGTGGATTATTGGGCATTTTGTTTTCCACTTCCAATCTTTTTGCTCAGTGTTGCCAAACTACCAGATTGAAATTTACTGACACAACACCAAAAATGTACTGGCACCGCCTAGTTTTTACTGTCATTTCCAGAAGTTACAAAATGACAGTTTTAAAGCGGTTGTAAACTTAAAAAACAAAAAAACAAAAAAAAAACTGCAAGACAATAGCATAATGTGCTAGTATACATCACATACTAGCACATTGTGAAATACTCACTTTAGAATGAAGCCGCTGAGAGGGCTGATATCTTCCCCCGTCCTTTTTTCCGGGATCGCGGGCTCCGGCGTTGTGAATGGCTGGAGCCACGATGACTCCCTCGGTTCCGGCAAGAAGCTCTGAAGTTCCTGCATAGTAAGCCAGACCTTCAGAGCGCATGCGGGCACTGATGTCAGCGGCTGCATGCATGGTTTAGGAGATAATAAGGCTTACCTGTAGGTAAAAATCACAAATCAAGGTTTACAACCACTTAGTTAGCTAGTTAGCCACTCTTGTTGGTGTTACAAGAGAGCCGACTGTCGGCTCTAAAAAACGGTACAACCACTTGAAGTCAAATGACGTACCAGGTACTTGATTTGGCAGCAAGTGGAAAAGCCTTGTACACAAGATGGGTATATCGGTCGATTGATCGTCTGTGTGCATCCTAGAGGTGACGTATTCTTTAGTCTTGGTCTTCTGTCTTCTTCTTTTTTTTTTTGGACAAATACTGAACCGATTGAACAAAAATCTTACGATCTGGTATCGTACAAGAAAAATGTAGTGTTTGTCTCTTCGGATAATTTTGCATGGACTGTTGTGACTCTCGAAAGCTGTGTGCAAACAATCAGATTTTCGTATGATCGCTTTGAAAGCGGTATTTTTCGTCCACTTTTCTAATCGTGTTTTACTTGGCATTAGTCACCTGACCAAGGACATTAACCAATAGTTGGATTATGCTTTGTCAGTTATTAGTAAGGATGAGCTCCGGCATGTTCGCACACTCCATGTATAGAGCCCGCCAGGAAGTCGGCACGGCGCTGCGCTAATCACAGGCAGTGAGACATTTTCCTGATGTGCGGCTGCAGAGATCGGGTAATGTCTCACTGCCTGTGATTAGCGCAGCGCTTTGCCGACTTCCTGGCGGGCTCTGCACGTGGAGTGTGCGAACATGCCGGAGATCATCCTTAGTGGATAGACATGTACCTCTTGAACATGGGGCTGTGCCCTCAACAGTCTACCAGATGGGATGGTCGAAACTACTGGTCATCAACCCTGTCCTCAGGGCCCACTAACAGGCCAGGTTTTATGTATTACCTTGGGGAGATGCAGACTAGAATACTGCAATCACTGAGCAGCAAATAATATCATCTGTGATGTATTTCAGTTATCTTGCAAACCTGGCCTGTTAGTGAGTCCTGAGGAACGGAGTTGATGACCACTGGTCTATCTAAACCAGTGTTTCTCAACTCCAGTCCTCAAGGCGCCCCAACAGGTCATGTTTTCAGGATTTCCCTCAGATGAAACGACTGTGGTAATTACAGGGGGTCCCCGGGTTACAAACAAGTTAGGGACTGTAGGTTTGTTCTTAAGTTGAATCTGTTTGTAAGTCGGAACAGGTACATTTTTTAAGTGTAGCTCCAGCCAAAAAAAACAATTTTTAAGCTTTTTGGATAGCATAGGGAAGGGTTATCACCCCTTTAACATTTGTTTTGCTGTCTGTGCTCCTCTTCAGAAGATTTCACCTCACTTTCTGTCCCAATGACAATTGGATTTTGAAAATTTTGGGTTGTTGTGGAAACAAGCGTTGGTGATAAAGCATCAGTGGAGGTACCTTTTCCCCATAATAGCTCTTACAGGAGTGAATTTACCTTCCTAGGGGTAGATTTCCTCTCACCTCCTGTTGTCTCCCCCCGTTTGTAAGTAGGGGTCGTTTGTAAGTCGGATGTTTGTAACTAGGGGACCCCCTGTACTAAGGAAGTGAAACTGATCAAATCACCTGTGCAAAATAATGGAAATCCTGAAAACGTGACCTGTTGGGGCGCCTTGAGGCCAACACCCAAGAACAATCATCCCAGGGTGTTTGCAGGGGTTGCCAGTTGCTTATAGATTTCCCATTACCTTCTGAGATAGTTGAACAAGAAATATATAAAATGCAGTTTTTTGGGCTCTGCTATATTATTTTCATTTAACTTTTATTCAATTAGTTTTTAATTTCTATCCAAATTGAGAAGGTAAGAAAATGTCACTTCAATATAACATAATGATGAATCACTTTTTATATACAGTACTGTATATATTTTCCAGTCTGAGCCTTTTTTAATGTTTTTTTTTTTTTTTTTTGTTTTTTTTTGTTACGCTGATATATATATATATTTAGATTATTTTATATATTTTTTTTTAAACAAATATGACATTAAATTCAGTTTAGTTAGAAGAATGGCCCAATGTCCAGAGCCAATCTCTTCCATTTTTTGTAAAGTGTATGGATAAAATCTATAACATTTGCCATTAGTTAGAGGTTGCTGTTCTTTGCACACAGTGTACACATATCTGAAGTCACCCGGCTAATTGGACGGGGGTTAATGCTTGTTTGACAGCAATTTCTATAGTACGTTTCCAGTAAAGTTAATTTGCAAATTCAACATAACTCCAGGGACTGAGCTCCATATACTTAGCAGATTGATGCAGGTCATAGAGGGCTATAAATTACACTTTTGTGTTCACACACTTAAATGTACATCATAGCATCCAGTGATAGCTAAGCTAACTGTGTATTGCTTAGTAAGCAAACCTGTTCTCACAAAAGGGCTTCATAGTATTGGTGTACCCATAGGCACGACTCCTTTTTGTCTGTTCTGTCTTCTTATTGACATAAGTATCAACAGCGTACCGCCTTGGCTGACCAATGATTGCTTGTATGGGATTATTTCATAAAATAACGATCGGCTTTTCACCTCCGATCGAGAGATTTCTCCTGCAGTACTTTTTTCTGCCACTAGATGTCCTGCATCTGATGGCCAGCATTATTCAACCTCCTTCCTCTCAGCTCAGATCGTCCTGAGCCCACCCCAAGCTTCCGATTGGTCAGTGAGCAGAGTAGCAGCGCAGTGATGTCGCTCTGCTCTCGCTTCTTATCAGCATGAAAACTGATCCTGCTGGCTCCTGATGCGGCTTTCCCTCTCCCAGGCTGGGCTCTGCTGTACAAGGACTGCCAGAGGCCAATGCAAGGTCAGAGTCGGGCACTTACATTGCTGTTTGTAAAAAAGACATTTCATTTACGTCTGGAGGAGTGGAAGAGGACTCTGTGAAGCTCTGGTGAACTCCATGCCCAAGAGGGTTAAGGCATTGCTGGAAAATAATGGTGACCACACAAAATATTGACACTTTGGGCCCAATTTGGACATTTTCACTTAGGGGTGTACTCACTTTTGTTGCCAGTGGTTTAGACATTATTGGCTGTGTGTTGAGTTATTTTGAGGGCACAGCACATTTACACTGTTATACAAGCTGTACACTCACTACTTTACATTGTAGCAAAGTGTCATTTCATCAGTGTTGTCACATCAAAAGATATAATAAAATATTTACAAAAATGTGATGCTGTATGTACATGTGTGTGTGTATGTGTATGTATATGTGTATATGTGTATATGTAGATATATATATATATATATGTATATATGTATGTATATATATATATATATATATATATATATATATATATATATATATATATATATATATATATATATATATATATATATATATATATATATTATGTGTGTGTGTATGTATGTATGTATGTATATATATAATATAAAACGCAAAGTGGTTGGAGGGAAGCTCCAGAATGGCAAAGATATTTTTATTAGAAATGATGTGAACAGACTGCGGTTCCTCTTTAATTAACAGTCTAGTTTTCAGTTTTTGATGCTGTGATAATTTGACAATTACTCCATCATTCAACACTGTGCCCAAATACATTTTTGAGACATTCTTTGGTGTTTAATAATCACTGGGTTTTTGTTTTTTTTTACTATATAAAAAAAAAAAAAAAGTACCAAAAATGTTGACGGAAAAAAAGACGTTCAGCCTGCCAATTGCATTTCTTGAGGTCCTAAAATGCCAGGACAGTACAAGCAACCCCACATTTTAGCTTAGGACATAGCATACCCAGGGCAGCATTTTGCAGTGTAAGGGTCAGGACTATGTAATGTACAGAACAGCTTGCAGGACTCAGTGGTCAGGAGTTAGCGCTCCCTTATGGTGGTTCGTGGTAATTGCCCCTTGAAACGTTGGTGGTCATTTGTGTTTTTCCACCATAACATGGGTGATCAGAATGCCTCCCTAGCTAGCTATGGTGGTTAAGAATTTGCATTTAGGTATTGTCTAGTCTTGGCTTGTAAAAGCTAATCTGAAGAGCATCAGATTCGATTCGGCAAGCACTCTCAAAGCATTTAACGAGCTTTGTAAATGGCTGTTTAAGGAAAGTGTCTCAAAGCTTTTATTAAATGCCTTGTGAAGCTTGCTGTGTATGTTGCTCCTCTGTTTACTAAGGTTAAATGGAGACCTTGTGTTTGAGGCCTTACAGCATGGCTACATGTATGATTCTCTACAGCGTGGCTACATGTATGATTCTGTACAGCGTGGCTGCATGTATGATTCTGTACAGCGTGGCTACATGTATGATTCTCTACAGCGTGGCTACATGTATGATTCTCTACAGCGTGGCTGCATGTATGATTCTCTACAGCGTGGCTGCATGTATGATTCTCTACAGCGTGGCTGCATGTATGATTCTCTACAGCGTGGCTGCATGTATGATTCTCTACAGCGTGGCTGCATGTATGATTCTCTACAGCGTGGCTGCATGTATGATTCTCTACAGCGTGGCTGCATGTATGATTCTCTACAGCATGGCTGCATGTATGATTCTCTACAGCGTGGCTGCATGTATGATTCTCTACAGCGTGGCTGCATGTATGATTCTCTACAGCGTGGCTGCATGTATGATTCTCTACAGCATGGCTGCATGTATGATTCTCTACAGCATGGCTACATGTATGATTCTCTACAGCAGCCGGGTGCTATCAGTGTAGATTTAAGCTGGATATACAATAAAGCTACACAATCCTTGCTAAAATGAATCACAATTTTTTTGCTTAGAATAAAGATCACGATTCTCGCGGCGTAACATCATCTTTCGCATTATACAAAAAATAAATGGGCTAACTTTACAGTTTAGCTTTTTTTAAAATTCATTAAAGTGTATTTTTTCCAAAAAAATTGTGCTTGAAAGACCGCTGCGCAAATACAGTGTGAGATAAAATATTGCAACAACCACCATTTTATTCTCTATGATCTTTGGAGGTTCTAAGTTATTTTCTAGAAAAAATACAGATTTTTAAAGTGTTGACATGTTTTTTTTAAGTCTATGCCAGACACTCTATTAGAGGCTGGCATAGCACACTATGTAAGTTGTTTTAAAAAAACTAGCGTTCTAAATACCGAATTTGAGCTGTCTTCAGACCGGTCACATGACTTGCGGTTGCTTTACAGCTCTGATGGATGGCTTCTGCGGGAGGAGCTGTGATCTCCCTCTGATGTCAGCCTGGAGATCACGTGGCCGCTGGTCTCCGCAGAAGCCATACATCGGAGCTGTAATGCGGCCGCGAGTCAAGTGACCGGCCTGAAGACAGCTCAAATTCGGTATTTAGAACGCTAGTAGATAGCAATAGAGGGGCTGGCAGTGACACTTGTAAGTTTTTTTTTTTTTCTCAAGAATGGCGGCGGAGGGAGGGTGGGGCAGAGACAGACACAGAGAGCGGGATGACAAGCAGGAAGGAGAGTGGGTGAGAGGAGAGCAGAGGAGAGAGCAGCGTATGATGCAGGGACGTACTCTGACCACGGTGGTCAGGGCTCACAGCCCTGATTTTTGTGGTCAGCGCAGAGAGAGGATACAGGAAGTGCCAGGTTAAGGGAGGTTTTTTTTACAGTTTAGAGGGGGGGAAATTACACAACACAAGCACTGTGCTCTGTAATCTGCGCCGGGCGCCCACAGTTATAATGCCAGCACCTCGTATAGGAGAGGAGGGGGAGAGGAGCGAGGCTTCCTGCACCCACATCGCTGGACTGCTGCACAGGTGAGTGTCTGATTATTAAAAGTCAGCAGCTACACTTTTTGTACCTGCTGACTTTTAAATGGGTGGAACTCCGCTTTAAACTGACCAAGTTCATTCCTTTGATCTAAAAGAACTAAATGAATCTTTGTTTATAGTTCTCTCCCAGCTCTGAGAAACGTTGTGATAAACTTTACAGGCTGCCTTTTTTTTGTTAGCTGTGAGCAGAGAATGGCTCTGCACTGAATCGAGGAAGTGCTGTATGAAGATCATGAGGAGGGGTTGAATCGAGATTGCGATTTTTTTTTTTTTTTTTTTTTTTTTTTTTTTTTTCTTTCTTTTAAACAATTAATCGTGCAGCTCTAGTATACACTTGTAGGATTTCAAGCAAAAAATTTTACGAAAATTCTCAGAACGTGATTGTCATTCAAAAGATTTTGTTTGCGCTTAACATTTGATCTTGGAATAAATGGACTTTACGGAATGAAAATCACATACACTGTTATAAATTTGTACAGTCAAGAAGAATTTTCTATCTTGCTCCTTCGAATTTCCTTATTACTGTTGTTTAAATCGAATAACAATTTGACTGCAATAATGATTAGAAAAACAAATGAATGTTCTTTCAGTGGTATACCCAGCTTTAGGCCCCTTTCACACGAGGCGGACTCCGTTTCTACGGAGCCCGCCTTGGTCCACCGGCTCAGCGGGAGATCTGTCCATTGATCTCCGCTGAGCCGGCGGATGACAGGTCCCTCTCTGTTCACTGAGCGGGGAGGGGCTTGTCAGGCGCCGCTGCCGCCTATGGAGAGATCAGATGAAAACGGACAGCGTGGGACCTGGGCGTAGAGCCATCCGTCTGCTTTTAGCGGATCGGACCGAGTCGGATGTCAGCGGACATGTCTCCGCTGACATCCGACGCTCCATAGACTAACATAGGAGCGCCCGTTCAGGTCCGCCGTCAAAACTGACAGGCGGACCTAAACGGTCCGATCGTGTGAAAAGGGCCTTAGACTCCAGCAGTCGCTGGTTAGAATAACTGGACAGTTCTGTTGACTTTTTTTTTATTTTGTTATAGTTCAGGTAAAGTGGTTGTAAAGGCTTAAAGTCCAACTCTTAGCAAAATTACTTTTTTCTTTCCCATTCAGTGGGGCTTCACAGTCATGTTAAGACTAGGGCCTTAGCTGTGTTCTTAAAGTGGAGGTTCACACAAAAATGGAACCTCAGCTTTTCGGAACCCTCCCCCCCTTCGGTGTCACATTTGGCACCTTTCAGGGGGGAGGGGGGGTGCAGATACCTGTATAATACAGGTATTTGCACCCACTTCCGGGCATAGACTCCCACGGGAGTCTACGCCTCTTCCTGTCCCGCCGCGCTGTCTGCTGGGAAACACACGGGTCCCAGAGACAGCAGGGACCACCCGGATTGCGCAGCGCGACTCGCACATGCGCAGTAGGGAACCGGTAAGTGAAGCCGCAAGCCTTTACTTCCTGATTCCCTTACCGAAGATGGCGGCGGCAGCACCCGAAAAGCTGAGCGACAGATCGGCTTCGGGTGCCGACATCGCAGGCACCCTGGACAGGTAAGTGTCCATATTTTAAAAGTCAGCAGCTGTAGTATTTGTAGCTGCTGACCTAAAAAAAAAATTTTTCGGCGGACCTCCGCTTTAAAGTATTATTAAATCCACGACAGTAAAATCAGTCTGTATATGCAGTAAAGCATGGTTGTTATACTCATTATGGAACCTAAGGGGTTAACCCTCTGCATTGTGTAAAAAGAGGCTATAGTGTCAGGCTGCACATGCTCAGTTTGGTTTGTATTGCTAGAGAGGTTTTTTGTTTTGTTTTTTCTTGGGAGAATGCATGTGATCAACACAGGGCCAATCAGCACTGTCCAGACAGTCGGGGGTCTTGCAGTCTCATAGGACAGTCAGAGGAGAATGAAAACTCCTCCTACAAGCTTTAACCAGTTCTTGGCTTGACACTGATAGAAGTTACAAGACTGCTCTAACTGCTTTCAGTGGCACCCAAATCGCGGCGTGATCGTGATTTTGCTGCTATTTGTCCAACCAATAGAGGTAAAATCCCGCAAACAGAATCACGGAAGGCCTGTCCCCAAAAGGGTGCCATTGAAATTAACAGAGATTGTGGCATTTCGGAATTGGGTGCAGAATCACGGCAATCCGGAACACTATGGTGTGAATGGAGAGTTAGGGCTTGAAATAGGCAATGAGGAGATGACATTCCCAGCCACTTGTCAAGCTCCCTCTGAAAAGTGATCCACAGCGGATCGCGGTTCAGAAGGCATTTCTCATGTAAATGGGCCCAACTAAACTTTTAGTTTAAGTTAAATGCATTCCAGATGCATTAAAACAAAAGGCGTGAGAAGTCTAATGGCGCATACAGACGCATTCTGACGACAAAACCGTGGATTTTTTTTCTGATGGATGTTGGCTCAAACTTGTCTTGCATACACACGGTCACACAAATTTTCTTGGAAATTCCGAACGTCAAGAACGCCGTGACGTACAACACGTACGATGAGCCGAGAAATATTTCGTTCAATAGCCAGTGCGGCTCTTCTGCTTGATTCCGAGCATGCGTGGAATTTTGTGCATCGGAATTGTGTACACACGATCAGAATTTCCGACAACAAGTTTTGTTGACAGAAAATTTGAGAACCTGCCCTCAAACATTTTGTTTTCGGAAATTCCAACAGCAAATGTTCGATGGAGCATACACACGGTGGGAATTTCCGACAACGAGCTCACATCCAACATTTGTTGTCGGAAATTCCAACCGTGTGTACGGGGCATTACAGTTCATGTTCTTTAGAAAGCAGCCACAGCATGAGTAGGAAAGTCTGCCTGCCAGCATGCTGCAATTAAAGACCCTCACTCTGTGTACAAGCAGTGGCCTCTCTGCAAAGATCTATTGTGCTTACCTACTGAGCAAAGTGGATAAAAATCAATGATTGTTGAAAAAATACATAAAAAAAATTAGATTTTTTTTTCATTTACCGTATATACTCGAGTATGAGCCGACCTGAATATAAGCCGAGGCACCTAATTTTACCACAAAAAACTGGGAAAACGTATTGACCCGAGTATAAGACGAGGGTGAGAAATGCACAGCTACTGTAAGTGGAAAAGAGGGTCAACAATGCCCATTTGCAGCCTTACTGTGACCATTTGCAGCCTCACTGTGCCCATTTGCAGCCATAGGTCCCCTGAACTTCAAACTCAGTAGTTAAGGGTTACTAGATGCCCCCTAGCTGCAGCCAAAATGTGGGGTCTCTGAACCCAAAGGGTCTTGAAATGACATTGCTGCAGATGGACATAGTTGACCGAATTTGGGGCCCCGTATCTCGGGGCCACTTAGTGCTAGGAACTCCAAATTTGGTGTGCAAACCCAGTGGAACTAGCACCACAATATATCCAAAGCTGGGGTTCCTAGCCCCAAGTGGCACTGAGATACAGGGCCCCAAAATCAGGTCAGAAAATGTCAAGCACTTTTCTGCAGCAGAGAATGACATTTCCGAACCGAATTTGGGGCCCCGTATCTCGGGGCCACTTGGTGCTAGGAACCCTTTGGATATGTTGTGGTACTAGTTCAACTGGGTTTGCACACCAACTTTGGAGTTCCTAGCACCAAGGGGCCCCAAAGTCGGTTCGGAAAATGAAATTTTTTGCTGCAGAAAAGTGATTGACTCAAGTATAAGTCGAGGGGGGCACTTTCAGCACAAAAAAATATGCTGAAAAACTCGGCTTATACTCGAGTATATACGGTAAATCCAGATTTTTTTTTTTTGATTGTTATACAAAAGCATTTTATTAAAATAAATGTGATGGTATACTATCTTTAGATGAATTTTTATTTAAGATACATTTAATAACTTAGTTTATTGAGCATGAAATGGAGCTTAGTTAAATAGCATGAGGGCTATATTCTGCAATATTTACATTTTCGGTAAGCTCATTCAATGAATCCAAGCTCTGCAAGCTGAGATTCAAGCATTCACACAGTTCCACAGTAACCATGAGATAAAGCAAAGTTCAGGAATATTCCTTTATCCCATTGTTTTGCAAATCGATGTACACTACAAACTGTATGATTGTTTGAGAAATGCATCTGTACCAGGCTCTAAATGTGAGGAGGAAGGGCAAGCAGTAAAAAGGAAAGTGAAACCTTCTAAGCAGCTTATAAACCTTGTGATCTTTCTGCACATTGGCTCGCAGAAGCCATGTATCGGAGCTGTAAAGTGGCCGCGAGTCACGTGACCGGCCTGAAGATAGCTCTAAATAGGTATTTACAACTCTCGTTTTTAGAAATAACTTAAATAGTGTGGTATGCCAGGCTCTAATCGAGGGGCTGGCAGTGATTTAGAATTTAGATTTAAAGTGTTTAACATTGAATTAGACCTGAGTTTGTCATTAGTAACATTGGATTAAATTCACTTGTGTAGTCCCAGCTCTAAAGCACATCACTGCTCGGTTGATATTAACATAAGTGAATTGAAAGGACTTGTCGTCTTTTTAGAGAGCTGCACCTTTTCCTAGATGGCTTTAGCAGGACACTAATTCCACGTGTCTGGAGTTGCACTTTAATTGATTTATACTCCTTTTGCCTCTTTTTTTTTTATAACATCACTCTGGTAATGAAAGCAGAAACTGCTGTACTTTGCAATTGCTGCCATGGACCCCCGAGGGCCAATTTGGTGAATGTGTCATTATATGTGATTAGTGGTGTCTACTTTCAGTCCTGGCTTGTCACAGGGCACTATAGTCAGGTTTTATTTATTTTATGGCACAATTTCCTCCCTTTAAAATAAAATGTCAATGCTGATTGTAAATAATAGGCTGTCTTTTTAGTTTTTTTGTTTTGTTTTGTTTTTAGTTTTTTTTTTTTTTTTAGTTTTTTTTTTTGTTTGTTTGTTTTTTTTTTTTGTGACATGTGCGCTTTCTGTCTGCCTCTCCCCATTCATCCCGCAATCCTGTGTATTCTGTGTACTCGGCTTCATCAAAGCCAGAAAAGGAAGTATTTAGGATCACTCTTAATCAAATAGCGAGGAACAATTGTCTGATCATTTTCAGTATTGCCATCTGAATGATTTGTTAGGTGAATAATTGCATTGCTGTGAGGAGTACGATCTTTTTCTTGTCGGGTGAAAGGTGCGTGTTAAAGCTGACCCATCTTAAATCATAGCTCACATGGGGTTTAAAGCTTCATATTATCGGACATTTACAAATCCTTTTTAAAACCAATGCCTGTTCTGTGACATAAAAGTAAACCCTCTACTTACTACACACGCAAAACTATAATATTGCATTGTTTTTAGGTTTGTATGCATATGCAAAATATTGCAACAACTGCCGTTTTATTCTCTGGGGTCTCTGCTGAAAAATATTTATATAATGTTTGGGGGTTCTAAGTAATTTTCTAGCAAAAAATGCTGATTTTAACTTGTAAACAACAAGTGTCAGAAAAAGGTTTAGTCTTTAAGGCCTCATGCACACGAGACGCTGTTAAACTCGCGTTCAGAGGCAGTTGGACACTTTTTTTCAACTGTCCCTGAACCCATTTAATGTTATCCTATGTGTCCATGTACACAGTGTCGTTTTTTGGCATTTTTAGGTAGTTGCGTTTAACCTCGTTTTTCCAGAAGCAAAAAAAATGGGTTCAGACGCAAAAGTTTTCCACGTTTCAGACGCCAAACACGGCTAAACACCGGTACCGAGGTTTAGCCGCGTTTGCGTTTATAAGTGTTTTTAAAGGAACCCTATTTTTTGGACCAGAAAACACAGAAATATGATGGTAAACTGCAGCAGAGAATGACATTTTGCGACCCGACTTTGGGGCCCCATATCTCGGGGCCTCTTGGTGCTACAAATTTGGTTTGTAAACACAGAGGAACTAGCACTACAACATATCCAAAGTTGGGGTTCCGAGCACCAAGTGGCCCCGAGACATGGGGCCCCAAAGTCGGGTCGCAAAATGTCAAGCACTTTTCTGCAGCAGAGAATGACATTTTGCGATCCGACTTTGGGGCCCCATATCTTGGGACCATTTGGAGCTAGGAACCCCAAATTTAGTGTGCACGCACAGTGGAACTAGCACCACAACATGTTGTGGTGGGTTCCTACCACCAAGTGGTAATCTTATAGGAAATCTTATACTCTATATTATGACATTATTTTTTTTTCGGGTTTACATCCACTTTAAGCCCCGTACAGATGGGCCGAATATTGAGCGGGATCAAAACAAACCAGCCGACATTCAGCCCGTGTGTACAGCAGCTGAAAGGACCATGACCAAAAAAGGTCTGCTGATCGGCATCCGTTTGGTGCTCTTAGCCAATGGCTGAGAGCGCTGACCGGTGTGTTCTAGCGGTGTGTTCAGATTGCTGGTGCCGTGCAAGTCTCCTGCAGACCTATCCGAGTATCTGTGTGCCTGTACATCCCGTACAGACAAGCAGATACACTTGACAGAATCAATGAACTACCACTGCACTCCACAGCGTTGTGGTAGTTCATTGAGAACTACAAATTGACACCCCCAAAGGATGTTGGAACTTGTAGTTCATTCATATACTAAGCTCTGTGTATGAATGACGCAGCCATGCGGGCTGAGCCCCATGCGGTCATGCTGATTTCACAAACTGACAGCTAGTATTGGGAACTTCTCCCCGTATTACTGTCACAAGGAGGGAGGGGCAGGGGGAAATCTGGCAGTGGCTACAGCATTGGAAATGTTACATGTTTCAACCTAAAAATGGGTGATACCTGTTCCCAAAGGTGAACTTATCCTACAAGACACAAGTAAATGGCAGGAGAGCTTTCCAAACGGATGTTGTTTTACGCAGCCTATTTATTATTCAGGTTAGACATTAAAAAAAAAAAAAAATTACCAGATTTCCCCATCCACCTATTAGATGTGGATGGGGAAATCCTCCCGCTGTGTTATTTTATTCTGCTAGCAGGGAGACTTCCATGCCATCAGAATACACTGATCGGTGCTGCTGGCTACATCCAGCAGCACTGATTGTTTGGGAAAAACCTAACATAAGTACAATTGATTGACTTCTGTACAACCAGCCTGCCCCCACATGGCTCAAAAATTGTACTGTCCTTTCTGAGCCGTCCAAATTTCGATCCATGTATGGCTACTTTTGGACATTTGCCAATCACCACTGAAAGAACTGCCCTCCGTGGATGATTTGTCTTCTATGCCTGCTTACTGACAACTCAAAATGATGGATTTTCTCTTGCTTCCAATCCCAGTGACAATGGCCATCTGGACAAATAGAGTGGAAAGTGCTTGGGTAGAGGCTCTGATCTTTCCCGATTTTATCCACAGGAAAAAGGAAAACATTGGCTTTGATACATATGCAAGTCAAGGTTTAGTGTGTGGTGGTTTTTACTGACGGGTCTCCTTTAAAACCCTGTGAATTCTGCAAAGGCAAAGTGAACTGGAGTCAGCAGACACCTCCTTTTGGGTCAAAAAGGCAAAGAGTTGGCAAACTGCAGCAAATGTTTTGTTGTGAAATAGTTTGGCACCGTTCTGCACACAGATCAAGCAGAGACCTATCAGACCGCAGAACACGCTCAGCACTGCAGCTGTGCCCAGCCACTCCGTCCTGGAGCTGGACTTTGCTCTGCTGTGCCCAGTATTTAGGGCAGGGCTGTGATTCACTCACATCCTTTTCTGGTCTCTGGTCTGCCATAATTATACGTCGTATATTGAGCTCATAAAATATTTTCATTTATGTGAGAGATCATTTACTGAATTGCTAAATCAAGTTTAATATATAGGCAAGTTGAGAACAACTTGCAGTCCTGTACTGTACATGGAATAAGGATGTTATAGTTTAAAGTGGTTGTAAACCAAAAAAAAAAACAACCTGCAAGCCAAAGGCATAATGAGCAAGTATGCATCAAAGCTGTTGCAGCGGTCCCCGCACCCCGCTGTGAAAGTTGACATGTCTCCGCTGTGATTGGCCGGAGTCGCGATGACGTCACTCCTGCCAATCACGGCATTGGCCCTGAAGAAACGGCACGAGCAGGCCGTTTCTTCAGTGCGCATGCGCCGATGATCTCGGCGCAAGTGTATAGGGTAAATATCTCCTAAACTGTGCAGGTTTAGGAAATATTCACAGTACCTATAGGTAAGCCTTATTATAGGCTTACCTGTAGGTACAAGTGGTGTAACTAGGTTTACAACCTCTTTAACATACAGCGGCTTTTTTTAAATTTATTTATATATATATATATATATATATATATATATATATATATATATATATATATATATATATATATATATATATATATATATATATATATATATATATATATATAATATATATGTGTGTGTGTGTACCCTACACAAAAACAAAGTTAACTCCGCAATGCAGGAGGGTTAGATTTGTAATTTCCCCAGAGTTAAAGTAAAACTATAGGCAAAACCTCTTTTTTTTCTTTCATTTTGGATAGAGTACAGGTGGGTTAAAACCCCAAATTTTTTTTTTCCGCCATCTGTGTCCCATTGTAGAAATTTTCCTTCACTTCCTGTCCCATAGCCAAACAGGAAATGAGGGGAAATCCCTGCAAATGAAGGGAAATCCTTGGGGCCCCCCAGGTCACCAGAACTAGTTTCCCTATTGGAAGATTTCTCCTCCATCACTTTTCTGGAGACAACCCAAAATTTGGGATTTTCTTTTGCTTTCACATTCAATGATAATGGTAAACAAGACAAATAGGGTTAATCTTGTTAACGGAGGCACAAATGGCAATAAAAACTAACAAGCGTTCTAATCCCTCTGCACTTTAAAGAAAAAGTTTTTTGCCTTTTAGTTATGCTTTAAAGTATTACTGCTCTGTATGTTTAAAGGTGAAGTACAGCCAAAGCTCATTTGGCTGTCCTCTTGTGGATCACAGGAGTGCAGCTCATTCTGTACTCCTGTGACCCATTTTTAGCAGCCAGCGGGTTAAAGTCCGCTGTCTGCTGAGGTCACAGAGTCGGTCCAGGCTCGGGAAGATCGCGACAATGGAGTCGGGATCCGCCCACATACCTGGCTCAGCCTCTCAGCAAGCAGCTGAGAGCCTAAGCCGGCCACTCCTGCCCCCTCCACAGCTCAGCACTCCAGTGAGCGTGCTGGGGGGAGGCAGAGCAGAGAGTTGCTGACTGTCAGCTCAGGGAGCTGTGAGAACCGGGCGATCTGCGTTTTTCAATCGTTCAGTTCTCAGTGTTAGAGGTGCTGGCAGTGCCCCCCCAAATTAAAATCCCACCAGCCACCACTGTATTTATTTGTAAAAGTTTTTGAAAAACATTTATCATTTTCCTTCCACTTCACAATTATGTGCCTCTCTGTGTTGGTTTATCACATAAAATCTCAATAAAACACATTTAAGTTTTTGGTTGTAACATGACAGAATGTGGAATATTTCAAGGGGTATGAATACTTTCTTCAAGGCACTGTATAAAACCACTCCCATACAGATTCATTCTGAACATGGACACAAACCGCTATTCCTTCAGACTAACAAAAGGTAGGAATCTGCAACAAAGTTTGTATAAACAAAAGTTGAGTTACTCTTTAACAAGTGACAGAGGTTCTATCCCTTTCCCACTCTCCAAAAACCAAAAAAAAAAAAAAAAAAAAAAGATTCGGCTTCTGCCCTGTTTTTGAAAGATCCAGGAAGCATGTGTTTCCACTGACAATAATAACAAAGAAAATATGTGAAAAGTAAATGGAACAGCTGAAACTTTCATTGGCCTCCTGACTTGGGATTGGCCAGTTTTAGCAGCAATGGCTCCATTCTTCGGTATCTACAGATACGGCCTGTTCAGAGTCACAAGCTACACATGGGGTGCTCTTTACAAAGGAGCGCAGGAATTGGCAACATTTGGATGTGTTTTCTTAGAAATCGCTTCTACCAGGATAATCCCAGTCCGTCAGCATTGTAAGTGTCTTGTATGTCGAAGATTTACAGTTTGAGATTTATGAGCCACTAAAAAAAGTGCTGCTAATTTTGGTTTGCTGTTTCAAGTTAAAGGGGGCTGTGATGCTGACTTGGTGTAAATGATGCTGGTGTTCTGTAGTACATCCGTCAGTCAGTATTGAGTTGCCGGTTGGTCACATTTTATTTATATGTATGTATATGTGTGTGTGTATATGTATATATATATATATATATATATATATATATATATATATATATATATATATATATATATATATATATATATATATATATATATATATATATATATATATATATATATATATATATATATATATATAAAAAAAAAAAAGAGAACTCTTGCTTGGACATTTAGACATAGGACCATCTCACTGTGTCCACCTTCTGTTTATCTCTGTTATATACCAAAGTTGAGTAGAGATAACCGAAACCCACACAATGTCCTTTAGGAACTGGAGATCATCCAAGCTGAGATGTGAATGTCCAGTACATGGGAAATTGCTGAGTATATTACTCTATTAAGCTGGCAATACATTATTATTTTATTTTTTATTATTCAACCAGGCGGTTGAACGAAAAAAAAAAAAATACTGGTCTCCCCCCCCCCCCCCCCCCATCCACACATTTGAGGTGTCCGCTGTGCTATTGTATTCTGACAGACTTCCCCACCATCAGAACACAATGATCAGTGCTGGCAGTTATAGCCGGTGGCACTGATCGCTTGGGAAAAACCTGAAAAGCTTGTACACAAGTCAATCGATAGATCAATTTGTGGTCAACCAGTCTGCCCATACATGGATTGAAGTTCTGGTGGTCCCTGCTTAACCGGCCAAAGTTCAATCCATGTGTGGACCTTTTAGTGGTCATTTGGATGCACATACAGCTTAGCTCCAGATAAAGATCACTGGCTTGTTATGTAGATAAGCATGCCTGATTTATCAATCATAATCTGACTTCTTTTGAAAATGGGCTATCTGCTCGGATAAGGAATGGATGGACATGAGAATACAATTATTTAAAGTGTTACTAAACCCACAACAGTAAAATCAGTCTGTATATGTAGTAAAGCATGCTTGTTATACTCACTATGGAACCTAATGCCATGAACACACGGGCAGAATTTTCGACCGGACTGGTCTGATGGGACGAATCCATCAGACAATCCGACCGTGTGTGGGCTTCATCGGACCTGCAGCGGACTTTTCGATCATAAATGCACATGCTAAGTTTGTATTTTCTCAATAAAATATTTATGCAACAAAAAAGAAAATCAGACAGACTTTAGATTTGGAACATGTTTTAAATCTCTTCAACGGACTTGAGTGCGGTCGAAAAATCCGCTCGTCTGTATGCTAGTCCGACAGACGAAAACCGACGCAAGGGCAGCTATTGGCTACTGGCTATCAACTTCCTTATATTAGTCCGGTTGTACGTCATTACCTACGAATCCGTTGAACTTTGGTGTGATCGTGTGTAGGCAAGTCTGTTCGTTCGAAAGTCCATCGGAAAGACCGTCGGACCTTTTGATGGCGAAAAGTCCGCCCATGTGTACACGGCATAAGGGGTAATCCTGCGCATTAATGTTTGATTCCATCTTCTCTGATCCTCCCCTTTTACTGTCCCCAATCCATCTCCTGATAGAACAGAGCCTTGGAGGAACTTTGCACATGCTCAGTTTGGTGTTTATTGCTAGAGAATCTTTTTCTTTTTTTTTGGTAGGGTGCATGTGATCAGCACAGGGCCAATCGGCACTGTCCAGACAGAAAGCTTGGGGTCATGCAGCCTCATAGGACAGTCAGAGGAGAATAAAAACTCCTCCTACAAGTTTTAACCAGTGCTCAGCCGGACACTGATAGTCACAAGACTGCTATATACTGATGATAAAAGGTATTTAGCCGTTTATATTTACTAAAATAGTTGCATTTCAATGTACTGTGGGGGACCAGATATAATGACTGCAGATTCCTGGCTTTAGTAACACTTTAAGGACTGAGATTGTGCCATGTTTATGGCTCTTGAATGATTGCTTCTGTTGCTCAGCGGATGATATAAGGATCTCCGAAATGGACAGTTGTTGGCCGAATCTGCAACATATCTGTCTACTCAACTTAGGCCAGCCATACACGGTGCAAGTTTCATTCCTGTAAACGCGTGGGGGCACTGGGGTAACCGTCCCCACCAGGAAGAGACAGTCATTTTTGCTAGCGTCTATACCAGCCGCTAGCGATAATCGAAAGTAAAATCCAGCAGGCTGGTTGTACCCAAGTTGTTTGATCGATCAACTTGGCACATAGTCTGCCCATACACGGTTCAAACCTCAGTTCGTTCCTGCTGAACTGTCTGAGATTTGAACCGTCTGTGGCCGTCATTAGACAAAGTAACCAGCAGCCTAAAACTAATTTTGATCATACAATACAAATTGTCTTCTATTGCCGATTAACTTATTTTTTAATAATCTTTTTATTGAAAGGATTTACAAAAACTGCAAAAGGGAAAAGTAAGAATAATGCACATAAAATACCCAGCTACAGACAGTTTATGCTTTCATATTTGTTGAGATCTCAAACAAACTCAAGCACATAATCTTACTATAACCTAAAGCAGAGCTCCACCCAAAAGGGGAAGCTCCGATTGTTTACTTCCTCCCCCCACCCCCGTCCGGTGCCAAATGTGGCAGCGTTCGGGGATGGGGGGGAGTGGGTACCTGTGTTTGCGAGGAGGTTCCCCGGAAGTTTGGCCCCTCTCCTCCTTCCACTGGGGCATTCAGAATGCGCAGTAGGGAGTTGGCTGTTAAGCCGCGAGGCTTCGCCTCCGGTTCCCCTTACAAGGAATGGCGGCAGCAGCAGCAGAACCTGAGAGCTGATTGAAAAATCAGCTGGGGTACCGACATCGCAAAATTCCTGGACAGATATGTGTCCTAATATTAAAAGTCAGCAGCTCCACAGTATTTGTAGCTGCTGACTTTTAATTTTTTGGTGGGGGGCTGGAGCTCCTCTTTAAAGCGGGGTTCCACCCAAATTTTGAACATTATCTCTATGCATTCTCTTCCTTGCCTAGATGCTGACATGCTGTGTAAAAAAAATTTAAATCGCCGTAATTACCTTTTTTTTTTTTTTCTAATGTTCTTAGCACTTCCTGGTTTTCCTCCCATGGGAGTAGGCGTGTTTCTAGCCTCTCCCAGACCTCCCACAGTCCCCTGGGAGCTAGTCTCAGGCTTCCCAGCATGCATTGTGCAACAGCGTCATCACAACATCTCGGTGAATGCTGGGAGCACAGCATTCACCGCATCCAGGAAATACATGCTTGTGGGCTTCAAATGCCCACAATGAAGATGGAAACCGTCTTCAGTGAATTTTATAAGTTATTCTTTACAACGAAATCGGACACAGGCGGACTTATTACACAGAACATGTGAGTAGATAATCATGAGAAGAAACGTTTGTGAATGAACTCCAAAAAAAAAAAAATGATAGGTGGACCCCCGCTTTAACCAAACCAAAACGAAATACTGCAAGCTCAGCTAATACTGTAAAGAAAAGAAAACATGGAAACTAAACCTTGGTTCAAATCCATAATTTTTGCTGCTTTAATTGGACCTTCTGGGATTTTCTAATAGGTATCTTCAGCTAAGTCCTTTCAGACAAGTTCCAGCTGATCACCCGGGAACGACAACACCAGGATGAGATGATTTATGGAAGATTTAAAGCAGAACCAACCTTCTCAAGTCTGTTTATTGGCTCCTAGAGATGAACGTATCTCTTTTAAACCTATTTTTTACCTTTTTTCTTTTTTAAGAAAATGCTAGCAGAGGAATCTCTATGCTTTTTCCAGACACCACCTTGACTTACCCTCAGATTGGTGTTTGGCAAAATGTATTGAACTAAATGTCACAACACACAGAAGTGCTTCCCTGGTGAAATCCAATGTGTCCAGTGCTCTGCTGCAATAAAGGAAATTCTTGCATTGATGGCCCAGTCTGTTTTTTTCTGGCTGTGGGGGGGATTTTGTATGCGTGTTCATATGGATTTCTGTGTAGAGCTTTTATTTGCATTGCCTTTCTAGAGAAATCTTGATTACAGGAGTGTGTCTACTCCCCTCTGAGATATCCCTGACAAATTATGTAGCGGGAATACCAGAATGAGTGAACTGGTAGGAAATGACTAGGCAAGCGTTTAGTAAGTATATAAATAAACCTTCATTATCCAGCTTAGTTTACACCTCTGCCTTCCATCTCATTACACCATTTTTTGGGGAAGTGAATATGTTCTGCTTCAAAGTGCACTATTAATCACATTTTTCATAGTGCGCCTCCAGGGTGGAAGGATATGGCAAATAAACTTCAGCCTTTTGGCTACTTGTAGGAAAAAAGGTTTCTGACATGGATTTACTGTTCCAGCATCTGACTATCGGGCTGTGTTTGTTATATGGGTTATTATCAGAAATGGCACATGCGTGGGTGGTGGAAGTGAGAAGAGTGAGGCACTGTAGGCAATTCAGTAAAGGACGCAACAGTAAAACGTAGCATGAAAGTCGTTTTTTCTGTTTAGAAGAATCTGACGTAGGAGCAAGAAGAAAAAATGCAGTTGAGTTGCTTTTGAGATCCACACCTATAGTGGCTAGCAGCCATCTTCAGGTTTTGGTGTTGTTGGACTATGGGAGAGGACTTCCGGACAGGAGTTTGATTCAAGGAGTACCGTATATACTCGAGTATAAATCGTTCCGAGTATAAGTCGAGGCCCTAATTTACCACAAAAAAAATGGGAAAAACTTATTGACTCGAGTATAAGACGAGGGTGAGAAATGCACAGCTACTGTAAGTGGAAAAGAGGGTCAACAATGCCCATTTGCAGCATCACTGTGCCCATTTGCATGCCTCACTGTGCCCATTTGCAGCCATAGGTCCCCTGAACTTCAAACTTGGTAGTTAAGGGTTCCTAGATGCCCCCTAGCTGCAGCCGAAATTTGGGGTCTCTGAACCCAAAGGGTCCCGAAATGACATTGCTGCAGATGGACACAGTTGACCGAATTTGGGGCCCCGTATCTCGGGGCCACTTAGTGCTAAGAACCCCAAATTTGGTGTACAAACCCAGTGGAACTAGCACCATAAAATTTCCAATGCTGGGGTTTCTAGCACCAAGTGGCCCCGAGATACAGGGGCCCAAAAATCAGTTCAGAAAATGTCAAGCACTTTTCTGCAGCAGAGAATGACATTTTCCGAACCAATTTTGGGGCCCCGTATCTCAGGGCCACTTGGTGCTAGGAACCCCAGCTTTGGATATGTTATGGTACCATTTCCAATGGGTTGGCACACCAAATTTGGGGTTCCTAGCTCTAAGTGGCCCTAAGATACGGGTCCCCAAAGTCGGTTGGAAAATGATTTTTTTTTGCTGCAGAAAAGTGCTTGACTCGAGTATAAGTCGAGGGGGGCACTTTCAGCACGAAAAAATGTGCTGAAAAATTCGACTTATACTCGAGTATATACGGTAGGTGCTCTGATTAGATTTGCTCATCTCTGCTATGTCCTACACCCTAACGTTGCCCTAAACAATTGAGCCATCAGTAAAAAAATAAAATAAAAACCTTTTTAGGTTCACTTATATACAGTAGATCTTTCAAGTGAATATGGAGCACCATGCCGAGAAATGTATATATTGTGATTGGAAAAGGTAAAAGAAAAAATTTTTTAAAAATGCGGTCTTTCCCAAATGTTTTTCTAAAAATTCTGGTCATGGACTCTTTTAGAGGATGAAATGCAACATTGAAGTTTTTTTTTATTTGTTCACCTACCTTGTTCTTCAGAAAACATTGAGGTCATGTGGTATGCTGAGGACTTCCAGACTTTAGGTGGGCAATTTCTCAGATCAGGGTTTTGGTGGATAAAGCGTGGAAATACAATTGGAGTAAATTCATTTTTTTTTCAGGGGAAGTACAGTTTTTACCGTGAAAACAGAAATCCAGTACTGAGGCAATGCTTTCTTTTCTACCCAAAGCTCGAAAACTTCAGTCTCAGACATGTATACCCCCTTGAATCTAACCCGTGTGTTTTTTTATTTTTTACATTTCCTTTATGGGGAAGGCAGGGCAGAGTTGGATCAACTCTGATACACTTTAAGGATCTTTTTACACTTGCCTAAATTTCTTACGCTCAACAAATGCTCCTATAGCGTTTGCATGGCGTTAGTATGACCATCAGACAGGCGTCCATTAGCTTTAGTATGGGCATTAGACAGGCGTTTTACAAACATTGAGTTAAACATGCTCCTTAAACGCCCTATGGGCAGTTTTGACGCATTTGATGAGCGTTAAAACTGCTCCACAAATGCCTATCCCATTACAGTAAATGAATGAATCTTAATGCACCGCAAACACTCCACAACTGCCTGCCAGAGCATTTGCGAGGAGTTACCATAGACTTGAATGGGAGGCGTTGAAAGGCTTCAAACGCCTCCTGACGCAACGTGAGGCTTCAATTTTGAAGCAAAGCTATCGCTTAGTGTGAACAGCACTACGTGCTGTCTATTGTATCTTGTGCATAGGCGTTTGAGGGGCGTTTTAAATGCCTGCTCTTATCTCCAGTGTGAACTCAGCCTAAGATTGCCATGGAACACTCAGGAAAACCTGTCGACATCGGAGATGACACCACTGGAATTTCTAATGTGATCAGTGGTCTGCAGACCTTTATTTTAGAGCAGTGGTCTCCAAACTGTGGCCCAGGGCCAGATGCGGCCCTTTGCAGCACAATTTCATCCACTGAAACAAACAATGGGGCATAATATCCCCCCACTGACCCCAATAAAGAGGCACAATTCCCCCTAATGATATAAAGAATGGAGCACAATTCATCCCAATGCTTTTCCTTCTCTCTGCAATAGTCCTCTTATTAAAGCTTTGTTACTTTGTTATTGGCAACCTTAAAGTGACAGTAAACCCAATAGCCCCCCCCCCCCAAAAAAAAAATAATACTTTTGTCTGGCAATGCATCTTGGGTACTAGCTATAAGATTTGATGTGCTTCTATGTCCATGCTGAGGGTGACCATGTTCGTTCTACATGATCTCGCTGTATGTGGGAACCTACCTTCCACTGCTTACTCCCAAGATGGACTAAAGAATGCCAGCACTGCGTACAAGCAACCTCCCCATTCATATAATGTCCATCCTCACAGCACTGCAAAGGGCTTCTACCAGCTGAAATGAACAATGTCTAGGAGGGTAGCTGGCGCAATGAGTCATGGGTATCGTATACGTAGGGCGGTGCAGCATGACAGCAGTATACGGGCAGTACTCAGACTCCAGCAGCGGAATTGAAAGTTTTCTTTGTGTGCTCCACGCTGCAGCTTTTTCACTAACGGCATTAAAAAGTTGTATTTAGGGCTAAAACAACTAATCGATCGACAATTAATCGACTATGAAATTAATCGATTACTATTTTCATAATCGATTAATTGGCCAGTAACATAATGGGGTTAAAAAAACTAAAACAAGCCCTTTATAGTACAAAAAGAGCAAATAATCGCTACTGTAAATATTACTTTCACAGGTCTACAGTAAAAAAAAATGAATCCCTTACAGTAGTGAATATCTGCGTTTTTTTTGTACTATAAAGGGCTAATTTTAGTTTTTTTAACCCCATAATGTTACTAAAGGTCTTAGACCTGGTTCACATCTGTGTGTTTATTGGTGCTTTTTGCAGAAATGCACTACAATTCATTTACATGGTTTCCTATGGGACACGTTCACATCTATGCTTTTTTCAGCAGCTGCGTATTTGGAAAGGGTCAGGGACTTTTTTCTAACGCAAAACGGTGCTTTTTTGGTTCCATATACTTCAATAGAGAAGCTGCAGAAAAGCATGTAATGCGTTTTTGCAGCAATTTGTGTTTTATAATCTGCCCAACAACAAAATGGCCAAAGAATTGCAAAAAACGCAAATTGCAGCAAAATCACGTGCTCAAAAATCAAAAAGCACTGCAGAAACAGATCAAAAGCAAACTGCATAGATGTGTACTGAGCCTTATGCTGGTCACACGGATCAATTTTCAGATGATAATATTCAGACGAAAAATCTTTGTACATTCGCTGAATGAAAGAATGTTTGACATTTTCACTTGTTTTTACCATCCTGTTTTTAAAACGAATGTCATTTCTGAACAAAAACCACATACAGTGTCTGAAAATTCCTTTAACCAATAAGTTTTCTATTATTTCCAAATTTTCCCGTCATTGTGGTTGAAAATGAATGTCGATTTGACCCCACTAATGATTATAAAAACGAATGAACGAACGTTCTTAAAATGACATTTTTTTTGAAGGAAGACATTGTTTTAGTTTTTTAATAAAAAAATTTGATCTGAGTCTGATGATATTTACCAGATTCACCCTTTAATAGTATATATATAGTATATCTCCTCTAATAGTATATACAGTATATCTCTTCTGTCTGTCATTCTCATAGTGGTTTAGAGATTTTCCTCTCTAACCATATAGTTGGTTATTTATATTTACCACTGCATAGAGATATTTAAGAATAAATTGCCTTTTTTAAAAACTTTACATATTAACTAAATTATATTAGATTATTCGAAACAATAATCGGCCAACTAATCGATTATGAAAATAATTGTTGGTTGCAGCCCTAGTTGTATTTTTAGTTTACATTCAAAGCCTGTACTTTGTAACACTTTGTAGGAGGTTTATTTACACTGGATTGTTCTTTGACACTTTAAGGTGGAGCTCTGCAACTGCGGCCCTTTTCGGACGGCTGTGCAATCATATGTTTGCTGTATTGATACAGCCCATGATGACCTAATGTTGTTTGCTTGGGATTTCTTGCCAGATCTCACTAGATAACCAACCATTGGGTATCCCAGCATTAGAAATGTATCTAGTGACCTCGAACAGGTGCCAGGAATGGATTCTTGGGTCTCCTGTTCCACTTTAAAGCTCAATAAAAGTCACGGAAATAGATTTTCAATCATAGAGCCGTTCTGCTGAAACCCTCTCTAACATTTTTACAGTCTTGCCTCTAAATATCCGTTTAGGGATTATGCTGTGTAATAAGACAGTAATATCTAATAGGAACCAGAAAAGACCCATTGCTCTCATCAGATCACACAGACCAGGTCAGACACACTCTTCTTTGCCGTACAATTCTGTGTGCTGAGGGGTGTGGCCATTACTCTGCTATGCCAGCATAGAGCAGAATTAAGGGCAGCAAATGGCATTTTCACTCTGCGAAAAATGTCTTTTAAAGCATCTACAAGCAAAACTTAGTACAAATCGTAACAAGTGAGATTCAAGGTAAAAAGAAACTTTAAAGTATATCTCTAGGCAAAACTTTTTTATTGCTTTGGATAGAGTGGGAAGGATAATGCCCCGTACACACGGTCGGATTTTCCGACGGAAAATGAGTGATAGGACCTTGTTGTCGGAAATTCCGACCGTGTGTAGGCTCCATCACACATTTTCCATCGGATTTTCCGACACACAAAGTTTGAGAGCAGGCTAAAAAATTTTCTGACAACAAAATCCGTTGTCGGAAATTCCGATCGTGTGTACACAAATCCGACGGACAAAGTGCCACGCATGCTCAGAATAAATAAAGAGATGAAAGCTATTGGCTACTGCCCTGTTTATAGTCCCGACGTGCGTGTTTTACGTCACCGCGTTCAGAATGATCGGATTTTCCGACAACTTTGTGTGACTGTGTGTATGCAAGGCAAGTTTGAGCCAACATCCGTCGGAAAAAATCCTAGGATTTTGTTGTCGGAATGTCCGAACAAAGTCCGACCGTGTGTACGGGGCATTAGACTGTTTTATTGGTTTTATTAATCTCTATGTCCCCATTGAAAAGATTCTCTTGGTAACATTGCTGACCTGTACAAATATGTGAAAGTGAGGGGTAGAGCAAAGATTGTGTCGTCCCAACAACACGATATAAGGGAAAAATCTTCCAGTAGGGACACCTGTGCTAGGGACAACCGTCTACGATGGGAATTTCCCTCACTTTTTCTCCTAATTTTCTGTTGCACCTATGGGGGCAAGAACTGAAGGGGAAATTTTCCCAATGCTACACAAGCAGCAAAATAAATTGATAGCGGTTTTAACCCTTCTGTAGTGTTTGCCAACTTAAGACCTCTGCAGATTTTTTTTTCCCAGGTCTGTATGTCTGCCACAGTTTTTATAGGTTCCTACTCTAATGGATGTGAAATGATGAAGAATGTGGTAATAAAAGTGAAAATACCCCAAGAGTTAATGCTCTGATTTTAAAGGAAATGAAGATTTTTCTGACAGTTATTGGGCAAAAATTCCTTTAATGTAATATAAATACGTCTGATGGGAATAACCTTCCTCGAAACGCGTTCCTGACAATTGGCATCCTGAATTTGCATAGTAGCTGACTAAGGGAACTGTGAGAATGAGAGGTGCTTGTGCTCCAAAGCTGGTGTGCGTTTCATACACTGGGATCTATGACCCACTTGAGCCGGACATTCTCAATGGTGGTTTGTGGCGATTGAGGATTTGCTACACTGGCAAGGATTTCTGGGCACATATGCATATATGGGCTGACTGTTTAAAATGAATGGTTTTAGAATAATTCTTCATAAATGTGTGTTAATGGTGCTATTGTTGTTGGGGTTTTTTTTTTATCAGTCCCTTGGTGCACCACTGCTCCATTTTCCATGAAACCTATCCAGTTTTTCGAAAAACATATCCAGTTTTTATTATTGTATTAAAAAGAAATAATCCAAAGATAATAAAGATGCAATTGGACTTAAATATACAGCTGCATTGAAAAAATTTGGTATGCAAATAAACAATATGTGAATTACTACACCGTGTTATATGCTAAGTAAATAAATCAATATACAGATGACGTAGCAATAATGATTGACACCACATTTACATTAGTAACAGTCCCAATCCTGTGAGGAGTAGTGCTTATGCTCAAAAGTAAATTCTGTGCTCCTAAGTGCTCAAACAAGGTGTCCCCACATGTATGTGCACTCGCCCCTCGGTATGGACCAACTATGTCTAGTTTGGTCAAATAAGCGTGTGGGGAGACCCCTGAAGATTCTTTTGCTGATGGTTCCTGGGATGGATGTGCCTCATACAGATAGATATGAAAAAAAGGGCTTCATTGCACAATATCATTTGAAAAGTTTATTTTAAAATCGTAAAACACAAAAATAGTCAAACTCACATGTAAGTGTGCCTGTAGCCTGTCACCCGGTGTGAATAGCAGGCGATTTATTAGGGAAATCGACCGTGGGCAACAGTAGACCGCTGCCGTGGTTGTAAGGCCCCTTTCACACGAGGCGGGCTCCGTTTCTACGGAGCCCGCCTCGGTCCGCCGGCTCAGCGGGAGATCTATCCGTTGATCTCCGCTGAGCCGGCGGATGACAGGTCCCTCTCTGCTCACTGAGCGGGGAGGGGCTTGTCAGGCGCCGCTGCCGCCTATGGAAGGATCGGACAAAAACGGACAGCGTGTCCGTTTTCGTCAGATCTCACCCGATCCTATCCGCCAGCGACGGACCTGGACGTAGAGCCATCTGTCTGCTTTTAGCGGATCGGACAGGGTCGGATGTCAGCGGACATGTCTCCGCTGACATCCGACGCTCCATAGGCTAACATGGATCGCCCGTTCAGGTCCGCCGTCAAAACTGACAGGCGGACCTGAACGGTCCGATCGTGTGAAAGGGGCCTTACTCGAATTCCATTTTAAAATGGTGGGCGGAAGTGGGTCGCGATGATGCAATATCGGAGCTTCCTGATGATGGCCCATTGATTGGCTGAAACACGTCGAGGCCTGATCGCGTCAATACACGACCCACTTCTAGAACCACGGCAGGGGTCTACTATTGCCTACAGGTAGCTTTCGCTAATAAATCACCTGCTATTCACACCGGGTGCCAGGCTACAGGCACCCCTACATGTCAGTTCGACTATTTTTGTGTTTTATGGTTTTAAAATAAACATTTTAAATGTTATTGCACAATGAAGCCTTTTTTTTCCATATCTATCTGTGTGAGGCACATCCATCCCAGGAACCGTCAGCAAAAGAATCTTCAGGGGTCTCCCCACATGCTTATTTGACCAAACTAAACATAGTTGGTCCATACCGAGGGGTGAGTGCACATCCATGTGGGGACACCTTGTTTGAGCATGGAATTTACTTTTGAGCATGAGCACTAATCATCACAGGATTGGGACTGTTACTAATGTAAATGTAGTGTCAATCATTATTGCTACGTCATCTGTATATTGATTTATTTACTTGGCATATAGCGCGGTGTAGTAATTCACATATTTATTATTGTAGTAACAGGATTAGGAAATATTTTGTTGCTGGAGTCCTCAGGAGAAGTAGGAAGCCAGCAGGTGACATAGCTTACCAGACTCCAAAGATTGAAATATCTTTTTAGTGGACTGGCCCTTTAAATGTAAGAGTGGATAACAGTCAGAATCTGTATTTTCTTTTATCAGGCAAAATTTCCTGTAAAGTAATGTAAATACGCCTCCTCCAAGACTCTAACCTCGGATAAGAAAACTCCCGATTGCTCCATGCCAGAGATTAGTCAGTGTCTTGTGGTGAACTCCTGATCCCTGTGAAAGTGAAAATAGCACCCTCACAGAGGCCAGACTCTGGAAACATCCCGTGAATGCCGCTCTCTATGTGCTGACCTTTTTAAACAGGCCTGCTAAAGTGTATCCATTAACCAGTAAAACCATGCAAGGAGCTTCCAGCTTGACTGTTTACGTAGTGTTCCTCATGGCTGCCTGAACTCCATTATGGGCCACACTCTGTCCATCCTTAGTGCAGCCAACCAGCTAAATGGACAACCATCGTGATTGATTCGAATTTGCAGAGAGCCGGAGAAGACTATTATTAATGATCTCTCCTTAAAGCTTTAGCTCCACTTACAGACCCTTGGGCTATAATCATTTTTAAACAGCCTGAGTGCAATTTTAACTTTTAACCTTTTCATTGAATGGCGCATTTCTGCATGGTCGCTGTTTGCTATTCAGTCCACAGAAAAGATAGGATGCCTGTGAGAAGTGAGACTTTGACTTTCATTTTTTGGTCCTCGCTGAGAAAATAAACACGGGGTTCAGCTTCTGGTGACCTCTTTTTTTTTTTTTTTTTTTTAAACTTTCTCCAATTTTTTTTATATCCTTGTGCCACTATCAGAGACCAATCCTCATTAGAAAATGCTATGTACACATATAATGTTAATCTTGTGTCATTAGAATTTGCACAGATTACTCCGAGGTATTTTTTTTTATAAAGAATATGCTGGCCCACAGATGACTCAATATGAACACCTGATGCCTCTGCAGAAAGACTTCATTATCTTGGTGGCTTTGTACACCTCGGCATTACCTTTCACCTTGGGAACTGGCAGAAAGCTACAGGGTTACAAACATCCCAGTGAGTGATCACTGGGGGAGGAGAGACTAGGTGAATACTTTCTCTTGCCTGTTACACACTGATGAGATATTTTTCTAAAAATGCTCCCTTTAGAGAGTCCATTCACACTTGTATGACTCCAAACGTGGTCCAACTTTGGATTGGTACAACTTTAGCTTTGATCAGTGATAACTGTTGCATTTTATAACATTCGGGTCCAACTTTGATGCAACTTTTGAGGGTTATCATTGAAGTTTATGGCCCTCAAGTTGCATGAAAGTCGGACCAAAGTTGTGCATGAACTACTTTGAAGTTGCTACGACTTTAAGTCGTACATATATGAATGGTTATCGTTGGAAAATGTCCAAAAGTTGCATGACAAGTCGCACAAGTGAAAATGGAGCCTTGAGCCTAGTCTCTGGGCTGAAGCTCAAGAACTGCTTTTAAACGCCAACTCCAGGAGTTAAATAAAAAAACAAAAAAAACACCCTTGACATGGGGCTCCCCACTTTGCAAGGGTTAAAATGTTGCCTATAGGGAATATAGTGTAGTAGTTGCCTAAATTTGACCATACATGGATTGAAATTTGGCTGGTTGAGGAGGGACCAAACATCAACAAACACCAACCAGCCTGTCAGATATTTTACTTGCGATTACTGCCAGTGGCTATAGTCGCTAGCAGTAATAATCACTGTGTTTTGCTGGCCAGCATGGCTTACCATGCACCCCCCCAATCCCCCTCCCCCCCAATCCCCCTCACAGACAGAACACAATAGTGCTGTGGAATGTTTTCCCCCATCAACACTAATTGTGTTGATGGGGGGGTCGCACAATTTTCTTCCTTTCCACCCTTGGTGGAAGTAAAGAAAGTAGACTCATCTATGGGCTGCTTTAAACTCTACACTGCCTTGCTCTTCTGCCATGGCCCAGGTGCCTTATTGAAGAGGGCTTTGGGGGACTAGTTGTACTTATAGTGGGAGCCTGCCAGAGCGAGAAATAAGGTAAGCATTACTTTTTTATCCCTCATTCCCTAAACCAGGGGTGTCCAACCTTTTGACCTTATTGGGCCCATTGGAAGAGGAGGAATTGTCTTGGGCCACGTATTAAATATGCTAACCAATAAGAATAGATAGGAAAGGTCTGGCAGATCACAAGTTAACGATCACTGATATAGATATTGTACCTATCTGAGTAATAAAACTTCATTTTTATTTTTTTGTTGTAAAATTTTAAAGTAAAGGGCGGCAACCTAAAACTAGTGCAATGTTTGACACGGTTTTTGATAAACTTACGCATGAATATCTGGTTCAATGGATGTAGTAGCAATTCTCAATAAATTCTCAAGATGCTCATTCGATATTTTGGTTCTAATTTGCCCTTCGTGTGCTTCATCCTTGAAAATAGTTGCTCACAAATAAAGGTGCTGCCAAAAACTGATGACCTGAATAAGGCGTGATTTGTGAAGAGTGGGAGATTTTTCTTTTATGAAGATAAAACTTATAGTTATATATCAGTAAACGTATATATCAGTAAAGAAATGCTGTAAATTTTTTCTTCAGTTGCATGTGTTTGCCAAGTGTAAATGCATTTTTACAAACCCCCCCCCCCAAAAAAATTAATAAAAAGCAGGTAAGTTTAGGATTTTGGATTGGCCTGCATTCATAGCCATCGTGGGCCACAGGTTGGACACCCCGCCCCAGACTTAAATTGGTTCTAAGGCAGAAGGTTTTGTTTCACCTTAAGGCCCCTTTCACACTGGGGCAGTAGGGGGCTTCGGCGGTAAAACAGCGCTATTTTTAGCGCTGTTTTACTGCGGTATTCGGGCGCTAGCGGTGTGGTTTTAACCCCCCCGCTGGCGGACGAAAAAGGGTTAAAACCCCTCGTACAGCGCGGCTATAGCCGCGGTATTGCCGCGGTATAGCCGCGCTGTCCCATTGATTTCAATGGGCAGGAGCGGTGAAGGAGCGCTCCAAAGATGGGGCTCGCAGGACTTTTACCGTCCTGCCAGCGCACCGCTTCAGTGTGAAAGCCCTCAGGCTTTCACACTGAACAAACAGCGGAGGCTGTTTAGGGGCGGTTTGCAGGCGGTATTTTTAGTGCAATAACGCCTGCAAACCGCCCCAGTGTGAAAGGGGTCTTAGTATTAGTATTTAGTATTAGTATTTAGTATTTGTTTCACCTTTAGTATCTGCATTTATTTTTGCAGTGTGGGAGAGAATGATGACTTCAGTCTACTCCAGACAGTTTCATCTTCCTCTGTTCTCATTTGGGCTGTAACTTTGTAGCAAGTCGTAGGGTAAGAGGCTGAAGAAGGGGCTGATCTGTGTGAGACCTGGAACTGCAGGATTTATATGCTTGTGTTATATAGAAATAGAGTTTTAGTTTATGAAGTATATCTATTTGCTGGCTGCCCGAGCAACCGCTGTAGGCAAAGCAACATACTGGTATGTCGCTGCCTGCTCCCGGGTTTAGGGAGCGCGCAAAAAGAAGGGAGCCTCTCAGCAAGTCCCAGCCAGCGATTCACGGCTGGGACCTGCTGATTGGCTGTGTACATTCACAGCCCAGAGCTCTGTGTCGACATTCAACACAGAGCCCTGTTGGTGTCAGATTGCATGTCACAGTATCGCAGTCCCGTTTTTAAAGAGGAAGTAACCCCTGATGGGTTTTACTTCCTCTTTTTCCCCTGCAAAGTAAAAGCATATTATGTTGCACTTACCTGCGAAGGAAGCCCGCAATGTCACCGCTGTTCCTGCTGTGTGGAAGCATCCATCTTCACCCCTCTTCCTTCCGGGGCTGCGGACTCTGGCTCTTTGACTGGCCGAAGTTGCGTGCCAGTCACTGTACAAGCCCTTTAGAAATGGCACGATCGTGCCCTTTCTTCAATGCGCATGTGCCGATGAAGTCGGTGCAAGCGTATATGGTAAATATCTCCTAAACCGTACAGGTTTAGGAGATATTTCCATTACCTACAGGTAAGCCTTAATATAGGCTTACCTGTAGGTAAATGTGGTTGTACAGGGTTTACAGCCACTTTAAGTTGCTGATCACCACCATTAGTAGTATAAAAAAATAAAATTCCAGTCCATATACCACAGTTTTTAGGGGCTATAACTTTCATGCAAACCAATCGATAAACACTTATTTTTATCAAAAACATGTAACAGCATTTTGGCCAAAATGTATAAAGAAATTTGATTTTTTTTTTATTGGATATGTTTTATGGCAGAAAGTAAAAAAAAAAAAAAATTTATATATATATATATATATATATATATATATATATATATATATATATATATATATATATATATATATATATATATATATATATATATAAATATAAATTTTTTTTTTTTTTTACTTTCTGCCATAAAACATATCCAATAAAAAAAAAAATCAAATTTCTTTATACATTTTGGCCAAAATGCTGTTACATGTTTTTGATAAAAATAAGTGTTTATCGATTGGTTTGCATGAAAGTTATAGCCCCTAAAAACTGTGGTATATGGACTGGAATTTTATTTTTTTATACTACTAATGGTGGTGATCAGCAACTTAAAGTGGCTGTAAACCCTGTACAACCACATTTACCTACAGGTAAGCCTATATTAAGGCTTACCTGTAGGTAATGGAAATATCTCCTAAACCTGTAGGTTTAGGAGATATATATATATATATATATAATTTTTTTTTTTTTTTTCCCAAAACTTTCCACTTTTTTTCAGTTATATCACAAAAAAGCTCTATTTGTGTGAAAAAAATAATCATTTTGTTTGGGTATGGCGTTGCATGACTGCGATTACCAGTTTGAGTAGCCAGTGCAGAATAGCAAAAAATGGCCTGGTCATGAAGGGGGTAAAATCTTAAGTGGATATGCTGAACCTAGGTGATGCCTTAACAGAGATGGCGTTGGCTCTTGGAGGATAAAGGAAAATGAAAGCTTTGCCAGGGGAGCACCATGATCGCTGTGGCATATTACACTTGCACATAACGTGGAAGCATGTTTTCTGTACTTACATTACAGCTACTCTGTGTGGATGTGTGTTGGTGGACATTTGAAGTAGTTTCTCAGGACTGTGTGTGTGTGTGTGTTTTTTGTTTTTTTTTTTGTTTTTTTTGTTACAAAAGTGAAATACCTTGTAAAGGACTGAATCCTGGTGTGCCTAGTTTGAAATAATGTATATGGTTTTTTTTAAGTTACTTCTATAGCACCCACAATTTACAGTGTTTTACATAGGAGTAATAACCGGGTGCCTAAAAGTAAGGCTTCTTTTACATGAAGGGTCCGATCAGGTCCGCCTGTTGGTTTTTCAGGTAGATCCTGGTCGGATGGTCCATTGACCCTCATGAACTGGCGGGTGTAAAAAGTCTTGTCCATTTTATACCCGCCTAATTCTGGTCCACTTTAAAGAAACAGAAAGCGATCCGTCGTCCTCCATCTAGGCGGATCGGATCAGAGGGCAGTCTGCGGGTAAACAGAGGCATCCATTTTTTTTTCTGGTCGCCCATAGAGCTAATGAAAGTGATTGGCATTTTTTTCTGGGTTTGTCTGCCCATATACTAAAGTACTCATGCTTGGTTTTCACAAATGCATGCGATTGTGTACTTTTTCCATTAACATACGTTTTAAAATGAGGTGTTCATTGTTGGATGGGGGCTACAAAGATTTCCAAATGTTACTAAATGGACTTGCAGATAAGAGAACAGACTTGGAAACTTGCTGAATAATTTTTACTGCGCCAGTCTCCCGTTCTTCCGCCTCGCTAAGCAAGTTTCTCCTGATCGATAGGCAGTGGGCAGAAATACAATTGAGCGTGTACAGAGTGGTTTAGTTTATTTACTGTACACCTAATGAAATACCCCCGTGACTCGTATTCATTTACTGGGCAGTCAGTAATGATCCCGTCACTCAGATAATATCACTTGCGGTTCTGAAGTACCAGCGATCGGATGAGCGCTTGACAGGATGGTCTGCTGAGCTCGAGTGGTAATCAGGCCGGGCTTTCAGGTTGGATTTATGGTTTTATTACCTACATTAATACAAAACTAATTTCATTTTCTTTCTGCTTGTTCCCGATATTCTTAGTTGATTAAAAATCCTCTTGCTTTTCATTAAGGCAAGAGGCGGCTCAGCTTACTCAGAACAAGTATTGAAAGATTCCATGTATCCTGAGAGCCAGGTTATCTTTGGAAGTTTTTTTTTTTTTTTTTTACTTAGCTGCGATATATTGAACGAAAAAATTCAATTTTTTTTTTTTAAATGATTTCTGACAGTTAAACTCCAAACTAGAGCTGCACGATTCTGGCTAAAATGAGAATCACATTTTTTTTGCTTAGAAGATAGATCACGATTCTCTCACGATTCTCGCGGCGTAACATCATCTTTCACATTAATACAAAAAAATTGGGCTAACTTTACGGTGTTTTTTTTATATTATTATTATTTATTATTATTATTCATTGAAGTGTATTTTTTTCCCCAAAAATTTGCGTTTGAAAGACCGCTGGGCAAATACAGCGTGACATAAAATATTGCAGCAATTGACATTTTATTCCCTAGGGTCTCTGCTAAAATGTATATAATGTTTGGGGGTTCCAAGTAATTTTCTGGCAAAAAATTATTGATTTTAACTTAAGAAATGTGTCAGAAAAAGATTGACTTTAAGTGGTTAACTTCCTGCATTTACAGGTTGTTTAAAAACTTGGCAGAATGAGTGGATTTTTTTTTCACACACAAGTTTATCCCTTTGATATAAGAAGGAAGAGTTAGTTACAATGTTTCATGTTAAAAACTTGGCAGACTTTCCCGGATGTTTTCTTTTGACAGCTGAGTGAGCAGATAAGTCTCTCCAATTGTTATATGAAAGAATCGGCAAACTCTGCAATAGAGATCGTCGGGGGGGTTGTTGAATCGAGATCACAATTTTTTAACGATTAATTGTGCAGCTCTACTCCAAACATACTTTTTAAATTTTTTTTCATAAAATAAAAGGATTTGGATCACTGTTGGGATTTATCATCTGTCTAGATAGACTTCTCCTGATGTCCTGTTTTTGTGACAAGAAGTGAAAACGAATCTCTTCAGTGCAGAGACAGGTTCAATCCATTCATGCCTGTCCACATTCAACACAAGTCAATCATTGGATCAACTTCTGTCAAACGGGAACGATGGGAAATCTTTTGTCTGTCATTGACTGCAGTGTATTCTGACAATCGAGGAGTCCCGCTGACAGAATGTGCCCCAGCGGGGAGGGTTTCTAAATCTGCCTCATTTCTGTGGATGGAGAATTTTTTTTTTTTTTTTTTTTGGGGTTTATTTTTTAATCAGCCCTCTGGCTGATCAAAAAAACTCTATGGCCAAATTTAAGCCAGCCATACAGGGATTGAAATCAGCCAGTTTGGCACGGATTTGCTAAAATTTTGATCCACGTATGATATATGAGCACTGGTTGTACCTATCAACTTCTTTGCAACCGCCCTGGTAGATTTTCCTTGCTTGATCAGTGCCGCTGCATTTAGCCTGCAACGCTGATCTGTGTATGCTGACAGCAGGGAAGCCTCCCTGCTATCAGAATACAATTACACAGTGGGGAGGTTTACCCCTGTGACAGAGCTAGCCGGGACAGAGGCTTTTGGAGGGGACTGAATGCCAGCCTCTTGCCTACCGATTATGGGCCCTGGCATTTGGGGGGGCGGTGCTCGTTGTGAGCTGTATGCCCGGGGACCCTGGAAGTAATGTTACTTTGGATTCAAGTCCATGTCCCCCCGAAACACAAAACTCTGGGACACCCCGTATGTGCCATATTATAAATAGTGACTGCTTTACAATGTTGTTTGTATATATTGTGTGTTGCCTCATGCTGTTGTGTACTATTTGCTGTGCTAGTTTGGGGTGGGGCTGTATTCCAATGTTCTATTGTGTCTGTCTGCCTTGGATATCACAGGATGTGTATCTCTATGGAGGGAGGGTGGATTCCTCCAACAGCTCTCCCTGCTGATAAGACTGTGTACTGATGAGAAGTTAAACACACCTGACCTGTGTGTCCATTGTCATTGGACAGTTTTACCCGCCCTGTTTTATAAGGGGGGGAGTGTTTTGAAGTAGGATCTGTATAACATGTTTTTAAATAAAGATTCTTTCCTGCTTGAACCTCAAGACAGAGCATCTCGTCTCGTACTTGGGGGAGAATTATTTGTATGGGTTCCTGGTTCGGCTGATGGAAGTGTTCGGTAGCTGCCTTTGTGTTTTGGGTATGGAATTTCCTACACAACTTTAACCCCTTTCATACTCGGGGTGTCGTTACACCCCCATACACTTCAAATGTGTGGATTGGGGAGTTGGGTCAGTTTTTTTTCCCCCGCAAAATTAAAAAACTGTCAAACAGCATAAAAGAAGTCATTGCAAAATAGAAGTATATGGGAAGGGAGGATAACGAGCATGTCAATTTTCAAAATTCATGATACACACAAGACTTGCTGTATATCAAAAACTACTCGAACATCGTCTCAGATTCAATATATGCAGTATCATCAGTAGACCAACACAAGTCTAGCCTGGCCAATTAGGAGCTGAGCCTAGTTGATAGAAAACATGCTCCAGTTGCACACTCAGTCCATATAGAGCAGTGGTTCTCAACTCCTGTCCTCAGGACCCACTAACAGGCCAGATTTTAAGTATTACCTTGGGGAGATGCAGATTAGAATGCTGCAATCACTGAGCAGCAAATGATATCACCTGTGATGTATTTCAGTTATCTTGCAAACTTGGCCAGTTAGTGGGTCCTGAGGACAGAACCACTGATATAGAGCATCATGCTCACATAAACATTAATGTTTATAAAGACGGTGTTGCAGGAAGTATAGGAAGAAAAAATAAAAGATGGATTAGAAAGGAGGGGAGCCTCAGCTGGAGACAAAACAGTACAGAACACCCCAACCCCCTAAAGTTTTAACTTCCTGCTTTTGTGATTGGCTCACTGATTTTTTACAAATTTTAGGTATGTGCTGCAATAGGAATTTCAGTTTTTGTGAGATACACCCCCTCATAAAGTTATATGATTCTGCAACTTTTCTCATTAGAACATTGAGAGTGCACCAGGTGATTTAAGAAGAAAACGACTAGTACTGTACTTCTGCATATAGAGCAGTACCCGACACTCTCTGCACAACAGTGCTGGTATTTGGAGATTGGTTTAGTTCAGTCACATGAGGGTGGAGAGAGGGTCCATCATTTGTAAGTTCTGACTGCCACTAAGGCTCCATTCACACCTGGGCGTTTTTGGGCAGTTTTCTGCTCTAAGACTAATCCCATTCATTTAAATGGTTAAATGGCCCCTGTTCACATCTGAGCGTTCTGCCGCCTTAAGCAAAACGCCAGTTACTCAAAAAAGTACATGAGCTTTTTTTTTTTTTGGCAGATTACAGGCGTTTTACTGCTTTTCACATTGGTGACCTTTAGGGGCATTCAATACCAGGATTGCATTACATACAGAGTGCAGAGCTGTCACTTGTAAACACAGAAACCATACTTCTGTGTTTACAAGCGATTGTGGTGAGCAGGGACCAAAGGGTCTGAGCCAGAGGTGGTGGAACTGAGTTCCACCAAATTCCCCCTGAAAAAAAGCACTGTCTATAATGATAACCAAGGCTCTGCTGCACAATACAGATAGGGAACTATTGACAGTCCTTGTTATTCACAGCTTCTGAATATAAGGAAGGAGATACTTCCTCTCAAGTGGATGCCAGAAATACTCCTTGTTTGGAATGTGTAAGGACCTCCTTAATTAGAACAGCAAACAATGACTACAAATAAGGGGCATTGAAAGTGAATTAGCTTTCTTTTAGGAGGAAAAAAGTGTTCTAAAAATACCTAGTTATGTAATTTCCTGAGGAAAGCCCTGAACCTGGCCATATTCCAACATTCCTCTACCAATCTATAGAACGCTAGTCCATGAATTACTGCCGCTATGTTCTGTCTATAGGACAGTGTGATGGATGGAATTTGCTTCTCCCAAAAAAATGAATGCTTGTTTCACCTTTTATTAGGCATATACAGAATGTGTGGGTTATGCTGTCTCTACAGTTTTTAGTGTGTTATGACGTAGCGACAAGCCTGCACTCCCATTAGGGAATGCTGACCAACAGTTAAGCTGGTGGCTTGGTTCATAGTAGTAGTGTAAGTTCTGTGAAGGCCTGCCTAAATTAGCCGGTTGCACATAGAGGACTTCATGGTGGGCTTCATTTGCAACTGCGTGTTTGGCTGCACACAGTCAAGTTCTCCTTACTAGTGCCAGTCTTCCTCCCCCACAACTAAAATGATGTATAAAGTTGTCACCAGGAAGACATAAAGGGTTTGATTTACTAAAACAAGAGTGCAAAATCTGGTGCAGCTTTGCATGGTAGCCATTTGGCCGCTAACTCCTGCTTGTTCAAATATGCTTTGACAAAAAAAACTGGAAGCTGATTGTGACCCTTGTGATGTCATCCAGAGACCCCCCCCTTGTGACGTCGCCACCCCATAGTGCCCTGGGGGGTGACGTCACAAGGGGCAGGGCCTCCGCATGATGTCATTGAGTGGTCTCGCCCCATGGCTATATCAGTAATGGCACACTGCGGGCCCAGCATTACAGCAGGAGAGAGCGTCGAGAGAACATCAGAGGGAGAAGACAGCGGCAAGAGGAGAACCAGCAGCGGGAGAAGACAGCGGCGAGAGGAGAACCAGGAGCGGGAGAAGACAGCGGAGAGAGGAGAACTGGCAGCGGCTTTTGTCGGATGTGAATCCTGGAAAACAAGCAGCCGACTGACTCCTGATCAGCGCTCTCAGCCAATGGCGGGGGGGCCCCCATCACCCTTTCAGAACACAATAGCTCAGTGGGGAAGATCACTGGACTAACCTCTCACGGCTAGTACAGTGTCTCCGACCGGAGCTGTCAGTTTGCATCAAAAACGCATGGAAATTAGGTTATATGGTTTTCAATGGCATAGTTCACACCAGTGCTTGCAATTCCAGAAAAAAACGTTGAACATGCTGCTATTTTCTTGCACTGGAACCAGTGTTAATTTAGTTGACTAAAACATTTTAGTCGACTAAAATACGACTACAACTAAAACAACTGAGATGACTAAAATACAACTAAAACTAAAATGGCATTTTAGTCAAAAGACTAAAATGGGACTAAAATTAAAATGCCATCTTGGTCAAAAGACTAAAACTAAATTTGAAAGTTGACTTCAAAATAACACTGGTCTGTAGTGCATGTTCATACCTCAATGTAATAATAAATAACATATTAGATTTTTAACTCCAGCAGTATATAATGAGTTTGCAAATTATAGAGAATTGTTAACTAATGCATTACAATTGAATTACACCCATTAAATTTTAGACGACTAAAATGAGTTTTAGTAGACTAAAATATACTGGAGAATTAGTCGACTAAATACGACTAAAACTAAATTGCAGAAGACTAAAACTAAAATGCCATTTTAGTCCTAAGACTAAAACTAAATCGAAATTTTCTGCCAAAATTAACACTGACTGGAACGCTGTAATACGCATTAAAAACGCACTGAAACACACAGTATCGCATTTCCTTATTTAAGGTTAAGAATAAATGCCCTAGACTGCATCAAAAACACACCCAAAATGCATCAAAAATGCACTGGAACGCATCAAAAGCGCAAGTTCAGAAAAGCATCTGAAACACATCCGGACTGCGTTTCTATGGTGTAAACTGGCCCTAACATTGCCTTGGGGAAGAAGATACAAGTGTTTTTATTTATTTCAGGTACTTCTATAGCGCTATCAATTTAGCCAGCACTTTACATATATTGCACATTCATATCAGTCCCTGCCCTCAAGGAGCTTTTAATCTAAAGGCCCCTAATGCACATTTACACATAGTAGGGCCAATTTAGACAGGGGCCAATTAAACGACCAGCATGTCTTTGAATTGTGGGTCAAAACCGGAGTGCCTGCAGGCAGCGGGAGAAGACAGCGAAGAGAGGAGAACCGGCAGCGGGAGAAGACAGCGAAGAGAGGAGAACCAGCAGCGGGAGAAGACAGCGAAGAGAGGAGAACAGGCAGCGGGAGAAGACAGCGAAGAGAGGAGAACCGGCAGTGTTAGAAGACAGCGAAGAGAGGAGAACCGGCAGCGTTAGAAGACAGCGAAGAGAGGAGAACCGGCAGCGTTGGAAGACAGCGAAGAGAGGAGAACCGGCAGCGTTAGAAGACAGCGAAGAGAGGAGAACCGGCAGCGTTAGAAGACAGCGAAGAGAGAGGAGAACCGGCAGCGTTAGAAGACAGCGAAGAGAGGAGAACCGGCAGCGTTAGAAGACAGCGAAAAGAGGAGAACCGGCAGCGTTAGAAGACAGCGAAGAGAGGAGAACCGGCAGCGGGAGAAGACAGCGAAGAGAGAAGAACCGACAGCGGGAGAAGACCTCAGCGGAGAGAGGAGAAGAACTGGAGGATGAAGAGACACCGAGGTGCTTTAATAAATTACTTTGTCAAAAACCCATTGTACTGTTTTTATTTTTGACACTTTTTTATTGTGTGTGTGTGTGTGTGTGAATGGGTAGGGGTACAATGGACCCCATACTTATTCACTTAAGGTGGAGGGCTGGGATCTGGGGGCCGTCTTGTTAAAGGGGGCTTCCAGATTCCGATGAGCCCCATGCCCGCAGTCCCTGACAACCACCGGCCAGGGTTGTCGTGAAGAGGCCCTTGTCCCCATCAACATGGTGACAAGGTAGAAAAGTGGAGCTGGTGGTGTTGTCCCAGGGATTTGCATGATTTTCATCTACCGGTTGTAAATTTACTGTACATGCTCTTGTATATATTTGTATTACAAATGAAATGCAACTATTTTTAAACATTTTTTTCTAATAAAACTAATTTATTTTAATATACATAATTTTTCATCATAATTTTGGCACTGCAATAATCCCATTATTCCATTCATTGTCCCCATGATGACAAGGTGCTTTTGGGGTGGAGGCATGTGGCCTCATATGGTCCAGAAGGGGGGGACACTCGCTCATCTCCCCCCCCCTTCATGACCTGCTGGGCTGCATGCTTGGATAAGGGTCCTGGTGTGGATTTTGGGGGGGACCCCAGGGCAAAAAAATTGAGTTCCCCTTAAAATCTATACCAGACCAAAGGGTCTGGTATGCTCTTGGGGGGAGGGGAGCCCACGCTAGTGTGGTATTTTTTTTTGTTTGTTTTTTTTTTTATCTTGGCGAGAGTTCCCCTTCAAGATCCTCCCCCCTTATTCTGACTTGTTGTGCGAATAAACGTGCATTAACGCCAATGCAAAAAGCTACTAAAAGTGCGTTTTTACAGCCGCTTTTTTCTGGCATTGGTAGTGGCTTTGCAGCTCATTTTTTTCTAAGGCTGCATTCACACCTGAGAGTTTAGTTTTCAGGCATAAAGTCGTGTTTTGTTGGCGCGATTTTTGCACAGGTCAAAAGCTCACCAATGTAAAAAGCAGAAACACACCTGTAATCTGCCCAAAAAATAGCTGACTTACTTTTTTTAAGCTTCAGGCGTTTTGCTTTAGGCTACAAAACGCTCAGATGTGAACAGCGGCCATTTAAATGAATGTGATTTTGCTTGTTGGGCGTATTTCGGGTGATTTACGAGCTGTCCTGTGTGCGTGAGGCCTTACTGCTTAAACCTGAGCGTGTCTCTTTGAGTTCGAAGTGAAGTAGCAGATCTGTATCTAATAATAAAAACAGAAAAAACAAAACAGGCCATTTATGTGCAGCATGTGTTCCGACTGCTAGCTGAATTTTATGTCCAACTGTTTCATCTAGACGAGAAGTAAACATTGATTGAGTGAAGACAGGATGCATTTACTTCTACATCACTGGTCAATAAAGCCCAGCTGCCTCTACATAGCCATTGTTTTCAATTCTGTACCCAGGGAGCTGTCGTAAATCATGAGCCTAATTCTGGTGCAATGATGAAGCGTAAATTGGATTGTATATTCAAGTTAACACATTTATCTGAATGTCCGTATTTATTATTAACATCCATTATAAATAGACATTGTATATTTTAGCAGTGTGCATTAAGTAATAGCCATAATTTACAGATTCCAGACAGAGTGGAAAAAAGAGATTTGACACATGATAATTAGGTATGTTCTGCCCTTTGACTATGCGTATAACCACAATGAAAGTCGCTGTTTATACAGTACATCCATGTTGACAATACTCTTTGCTTTGGCAGATAATACACGTGAAGGTATGTGTATTGACAGGTGTGTTCTGCCTATGCTAGCCTATTACTTTTGTTACACTAACCGTGTCTGTCTTCACTGCAAAATGATAGTGGCAGCATTTATAAAAACAGAAGGAAGATTTCAGGGCCAAAAATCTACAACAACCATCGTAACGGGTAGGGATGCCCCGATGTATTGGCTAAAAATAGGGTTATTGGCGTTTTGTTGATAATAGTTGAAAATAAATTTATTTTCAGCCATTAGGGCCCCCAGATCCCAGCTTATGTGATTGAGTATGGGGTCCATTGTACTCCTACCCATTCACCCAGGAAAAAAAAAAGTGGCAAAAATAAAAACAGTACACAGGGTTTTTGACAAAGTAATTTATTAAAGCACCTCGGCGTCTCTTCTTACGATTCCTTCTCCCTCCAGCGATGTTTTCCCCCACTGCCGGTTCTCCTCTCGTCGATGTCTTCCCCCGCTGACGGTATTTATATTCATTCATGATATTAATTAAAAATACAAATACCATTTTTTTAATATATATCTCAAAATATATAACTTTTTTTTTAACTGTCTGTTTCGGTTTTCGGGCAAGTACATTTTGAATTTTCATTTTCAGTCCACAATTTTAATTTTGCTGCACCACTAGTAATTGGCTACGCTTGTCAAGCAATGCACTAAATGACTTCACCTGTGTACTACCCAAATTATAGTCTTCAGTCTTTTGAAGAATATTCTCATATCTCTAACTCTGTGCGTTTTCCGAGAACAAATTACCCCCCCCCCCCCCCCTTTCCTTGTGAGTCATTACACTGCACAGGAAGACCCCCTGTAAGGAGGAGAGGAGTCTTTTCAAGTGCTAGATCACACATTCATCTCCTGGCCAGATAAGATCATACTGGGGTCAAATCTACATTTGTTTTTTGACCACAGTGACGAGAAAAGTAGGATAGAAAATGTTTTCTTCAATGAATAACATGTATGGCCAGTTTAGATTTAGGCTCTTTTGAACATAGGAACGTTTTCAAGAACGTTATTTTAAAAACATCAAGGATTCTTTAGAAGATTTCAAGCATTTTATTTTAGAAACCTAACTGCCCTAATCAATTTTTGTGAAAGCTGATTTGATGTGCTTGAAATGGCCTGAATATTGCCATGAGTATGGCCAACATGAAACGGACCCTTTTTCGAAGACTAAATATTGTTTTTTTGTTTTTTTTTCCCCCTAAATAAGATGTTTAATTCACTTTGTATTTAACACATGGGCAGCGTAGTTGCAGCACTAGGGTCGTGGGTTCAAATCCCAAACATGGTACTAACAGCACAAAATTCACATGTTCTTCCTGTGCCTGCAGGCACTCCGGTTTCCACCCACACTTCAAAGACATGCTGGTCGGTTAATTGGCCCCTGTCTAAATTGGCCCTAGTATGTGTAAATGTGAGTTAGGGGGCTTTAGATTAAAAGATCCTTGAGGGCAGGGACTGATATGAATGTGCAATATATGTAAAAGGCTGCCTAAATTGACAGTGCTATAAAAGTACCTGAAATAAATAAAAACACTTGTATCTTCTTCCCCAAAGCAACGTTAGGGCCAGCCCACACCATAGAAACGCAATCCGGATGTGTTCCAGATGCTTTTCTGAATGCGCGTTTTTGATGTGTTCCAGTGCATTTTTTTATGCATTTTTGGTGCAGTCTAGTGCATTTATTCTTAACCTTAAACAAGGACATGTGTGTGTTATGGTGCATTCCAGTGCATTTCTGATGCATTTTTGGCGTGTTTTTGATGCAGTCTAGTCCATTTATTCTTAACCTTAAATAAGGACGTGTGTTACGGTGCGTTCCAGTGCGGTTTTTGATGCATTTTTGGCGCCTTTTTGATGCAGTCTAGTCCATTTATTCTTAACCTTAAATAAGGACGTGTGTTAAGGTGTGTTCCAGTGCATTTTTAATGCATTTTACAGCGTTCCAGTGCAGGAAAATAGCAGCATGTTCAACTTTTTTTTTGGAACTGCAAGCACTAGTGTGGACTATGCCCTTCGAAAACCAAATAACCTACTTTCCATGCGTTTTTGATGCAAACTGACAGCTCCAGTCGGAGACATTGTACTAGCCATGCAAGGTTAGTACAGTGATCTTCCCCACTGTGCTGCTGTGTTCTGACTGGGTGATGCCCCCCGCCATTGGCTGAGAGCGCTGATCGGGACTCAGTCGGCTGCTTCTTTTCCAGGATTCACATCCGACAGAAGCCAGCCAACTGGCCAGCTTCTTTCGGACAGACCGACATGCACACGGGCAAAATGTCAGCCTTTTTTTTTTTGAACCAGCAAATGTCTCCCAACATTTTGCCCGTGTGTGTGAGGCTTTAGGCTAATTGGCAGCACAGTTTATAAAGAGCTAAATGGGGGAGCTGGTTCACACATATATTTGAAAACGTGCATGAATGGAAGAGTAACTGCTTGCATAGCTGTAGGTGTGACATAAGGCGGCAATACTGAAAGGCAAGGGACTTTGAGGCTGGGGGTAAATAACCCCCAAAAAATGAAGCGTGAGGCAAACTTGTGATGACTTTGCTGCATCCTAATTTTTTTTTTTTGACCAACTGGATTGAGACTTCAGGGCTTGAAGAGCTTCTTGCAGCAGATCGGGATGCTCTATTGGGTTTAAGTGATTGCTGCAGCCTGAAAAACTAAATTCAAATATAAAACAATCAGGGCTAGGCAATGTTTGCCCAGTGGAGTGACTATTTTGGCACTGATTTACGAGAGCCGGAGCAAAAGATAAATGGGGCCATTGTCAGGTGGAGGGGGAAAAAATTGATAAGCAAAGGCATTATGCAAGAAAGTTTATTGTCTGCTGTTTGGATCTTCTAGGCAGCATGAGGTTTTATTTTTTTTACCAAATTGCGGAAAAAAATTAAAATGTTAAAGTAAATTTCTCCTACAAATCTACAGAAATTGAATAAAAGCTAAAGTGTATCACAGTAGTTCACGTGTCATCTGTTAAATCGTGCTCATATATTCTGAGACCTTACGTACCATAGCATCTGAGGAGGCCAAGGTCTTACAATTGGGTAATAAAGTAGAACTATAGGCAAACCTTTTTTTTTTTTTAATTTTTTTTTTTTCATTTTGGATAGGGCAAGGGGGGGGGTTCTAACCCCTGTTGGTTCATTTCTTTTGCCATTGGTGTCCCATTGGGGAGATTTACCGTTCGCTTCCTGTCCCATAGCCAAAATGGGAAGTAATAGGAAATCCCTGCAAATTAAGGAAATCCCTTGGGGACCCCTAGGTCACCAGAACTAGTGTCCCCAGTGTATTACTTTTCTGGGGACAACCCAAATTTTGGGATTTTCATTTACTTTCAATGCTAATGGTAAAAAGGACAAATGGAGAGGGTGACTTTGGTGACACAGATGGCAATAATAACTGACAGGTGTACTAATCCCTCTCCATCCAAAACGAAAAAAAGTTTTGCCCAAGTTATACTTTAAGTAAATCTGTCTCAACATTTTATATGTGTGGCAGTTAGGGTCGGTTCACACATGGGCAACACGACTTTAGCGTGACTTTGTACCGCGACTTCAACGCGGCTTCAGCGCGACTTTAGCGCGACTTCAGCGCGACTTCGGCAAATTACGAGGCGACTTGAAGTCGCCTCCATGACAGGCGACTTCGCCTGTGGCCAATCACCTCTCTGGGAGGGAGGGGTTTTCTCTGCAAAGTCGCTTGACTTTACAGAGAGATCCGACTTGCAGGCGACTTACATTGAGTTGAATGGGTACATGTCGCCTACAAGTCGGATAGAAGTAGTACAGGAGTCTTTTCTGAAGTCGGAGCGACTTCAGTAGTGTCAATTAAGACGCTCCCATTGCCTACCATGTTAACCTAAATGCAAAGCGACTTGGGGCGACTTGGGGCGACTTGAGGGCGTACAAGTCGGATCCCAAGTCGCCCCAGTGTGAACCGACCCTTACAAGGGCAGACAATGTTACTCTATTCATTGTGTGGTCTGTTACAACCCTTGTTTATGTTACTTTGTGTTTTTTTTTTGTTCCAGGAGATGGTTGTGGCTACACCTTTTTTGGCCCAGAAAGTGGAACTTTTACATCAAAAAACTATCCGAACACCTACCCAAACAGCACTGTGTGTGAATGGAAAATCCAGGTCAAGCCTGGTGAACGGATTCTACTAAAGTTTGGAGACTTTGATATTGAGGATGTTGATTCATGTCATTCCAGTTACTTGCGGATTTATGATGGTTTTGGAGCAGCGAGAACTGAGCTAGGTATGGAGAAGCCCTGGGAAAAAAAATGTTGTTTTGTTTTTTTGAGGGTGGGAGGGTTGACATGGCTGCCGGGGGGATAGTGATCAGGTAAGAATAAAGTCCAAATTTATTCTTTACAGATAGCTTTTAGATCCACTGTTACAGGCAATACATATGGACCTTGCAAGATCACTTAAAATGAGACGTGTTTTCCACAAAAAAAAAAAAAAAAAAAAAGCTTAACTAAGTGGATGCAGCATTGATCTGATGCATGCATTTGTCCCCTGCCACCTCTACACTGAGAACTGAGCGATCAAACACCACTGATCCCTCCGCTCTGAGCAGAGATCTGTGATTGTCCGTCAGGGCTTTCTGCTTTTCCCTTTCAGAGCTCACTGGAGCGCTGGGCTGTGGAGGGGTTGGGAGCGGCTGGCTCAGTCTCCAAGCGGTTCAATGAGAGGCTGAGCCAGCCACCAATCCAGTCTGCTGGGTGGATCCTGATTGTAAAGTCTGGATCGATCCAGCGCCTGGACCAGCTGAGTGACATAAGCCGACAGTAGGCTTTAGCAAAATGAAGTGCAACCATCCTGAGACCCATAGGAGAAGTAAATCCAAAAAAGCTTTGGCCATACTTCTCTTGCTGCATACTTGTTCAGGGTAAATGTCTCTTTATTGAAGCCACTAGATCAGCATGATGGACTGGCAAAAAGCATTTTCAGCATAAGGTCTGTAATGCTTCGTATTTCCCTTAGCACATGTTTCTTTTATATTGTGAATCCTTGTTCAGTGTCATTTTTACCAAAATGTTTTTCTAACTGTGGAGCATAATCTTATCAAACTGGTACAGAGCCTTGAACACATTGCTAAAACCTTGGTGGAGATGTTCTACTTCACTAAGGGAACACACGAGATGGCCTTCAAAGTACTGCTTCACTTTAGCACAGTAATTTCAACATAGCTCTGTTACACACACTTGTAAATTAGAATTTTGCTATCATGAAAGAGCTTATTAAAAAATCCCTGGCTAAAATTTTCCTGTTTTGTGTCTGTAGATTTGGCTCTGAGAAATTTTGTTTCTTTTTATGTTGAGTACATTCTGGGATCTTATTAACACCACCATTTTCTTAGACCTTTTCATATTGATTGTATAAAAGCTTTTGGAGGTTTAACCATACGTGTGTGTGTGTGTGTGAAAAGTGAAAAATAATAAAAAATTATATATATATATATATCTACACACACACACACACACACACACACACACACACACACACACACACACACACACACACACACACACACACACACACACACACACACACACACACACACACACACACACACCCTCTTGCATTTTTCACTCTGTTATATTGCAGCCATTTTTTTCTTCATTAATGTACACACAGCACCCCATATTGAGAGAAAAACACAGATCTGTTGACATTTTTGCAGATTTATTAAAAAAGAAAAACTGAAATATCACATGGTCCTAAGTATTCAGACCCTTTGCTCAGTATTTAGTAGAAGCACCTTTTGATCTAATACAGCCATGAATCTTTTTGGGAAAGATGCAACAAGTTTTTCACACCTGATTTGGGGATCCTCTTCCATTCCTCCTTGCAGATCCTCTCCAGTTCTGTCAGGTTGGATGGTAAACATTAGTGGACAGCCATTTTTAGGTCTCTCCAGAGATGCTCAATTGGGTTTAAGTCAGGGCTCTGGCTGGGCCATTCAAGAACAGTCACGGAGTTGTTGTGAAGCCACTCCTTTGTTATTTTAGCTGTGTGCTTAGGGTCATTGTCTTGTTAGAAGGTAAACCTTCGTCCCAGTCTGAGGTCCTGAGCACTCTGGAGAAGGTTTTCGTCCAGGATATCCCTGTACTTGGCCGCATTCATCTTTCCCTCGATTGCAACCAGTCATCCTGTCCCTGCAGCTGGAAAACACCCCCACAGCATGATGCTGCCACCACCATGCTTCATTGTTGGGACTGTATTGGACGAGTGATGAGTTGTGCCTGGTTTTCTCCACACATACCGCTTAGAATTAAAGCCAAAAAGTTCTATCTTGGTCTCATCAGACCAGAGAATCTTATTTCTCACCATCTTGGAGTCCTTCAGGTGTTTTTTAACTCCATGCGGGGTTTCATGTGTCTTGCACTGAGAAGAGGCTTCCGTCGGGCCACTCTGCCATAAAGCCCCGACTGGTGGAGGGCTGCAGTGATGGTTGACTTTCTACAACTTTCTCCAATCTCCCGACTGCATCTCTGGAGCTCAGCCACAGTGATCTTTGGGTTCTTCTTTACCTCTCTCACCAAGGCTCTTCTCCCCCGATAGCTCAGTTTAGCCATATGGCCAGCTCTAGGAAGGGTTCTGGTCATCCCAAACATCTTCCATTTAAGGATTATGGAGGCCACTGTGCTCTTAGGAACCTTAAGTGCAGCAGAAATCTTTTTGTAACCTTGGCCAGATCTGCGCCTTGTCACAATTCTGTCTCTGAGCTCTTCAAGCAGTTCCTTTGGCCTCATGATTCTCATTTGCTCTGACATGCACTGTGAGCTGTAAGGTCTTATATAGACAGGTGTGTGGCTTTCCTAATCAAGTCCAATCAGTATAATCAAACACAGCTGGAGTCAAATAAAGGTGTAGAACCATCTCAAGGATGATCAGAAGAAATGGACAGCACCTGAGTTAAATATATGAGCGTTACAGCAAAGGGTCTGAATACTTAGGACCATGTGATATTTCAGTTTTTTTTTTTTTTTAAATCTGCAAAAATGTCAACAATTTTGTGTTTTTCTGTCAATATGGGGTGCTGTGTGTACATTAATGAGGGAAAGAATTGAGCCTAAATGGTTTTAGCAAATGGCTGCAATATAACAGAGTGAAGAATGTAAGGGGGTCTGAATACTTTCTGTCCCCACTGTATACATACACTATATTGTCAAAAGTATTAGGACACCTGCCTTTACACAAAATTTAATGACATCCCAGTTTTGGTCTGTAGGGTTCAATATTGAGTTGGCCCGCCCTTTGCAGCTATAACAGCTTAAACTCTTCTGGGAAGGCTCTATGCTCTGGCACTCTGCAGTGTAGTGGAGCATCATGGGAAATGTAGTTCCAAAACATCTGGGGTGCCAAGGTTTGCCATCACTGCTATAGACACACTCCTAAACCTTGTGGACAGCCTTCCCAGAAGAGTTGAAACTGTTATAGCTGCAAAGGGTGGGCCAACTCAATATTGAATCCTACGAACTAAGACTGGGATGACATTAAAGTTCATGTGCGTTTAAGGGCAGGTATATATATATATATATATATATATATATATATATATATATATATATATATATATATATATATATATATATATATATATATATATAATATATTAAATATATTTTTATTTATTTTTTTTAAATCTTAATTGAATATTCACATTTTTATATAATATAAGCGTGTACCTAAAAGTGGGACTGCTAAGGAAGAGGTTTCTTAATCAGTGATTTTTAAATGCCTCCCAAAGAATACTATAAGAAGCTCTAAAATTGTCTTTTTACCCAGGGAAAATCATAACACTTCAACAAAGTCCCAAACCAAGGATAATTTCAGGCCCTACAAACAAGGAAACAATCTGTTTTTTATTTGACTGTACAATAATGAATATTCCATTATAATGCTCCATTTACAATGTGTTCGCCTTTTGTCAAACCAAGTTGATGGAAGCATATGAGAGCGGCACATTAATCTGGCAATGCAGCAATTTGCATTCTGAGCCTCAGATGTATAAATAGTCTGTTTACATGACAACGTGCTGATAAGTGTTCTGCTTTCTGTAGCCCCATTGTTGGGATCTATGCTGTTTATGAATCCCACATTCTTTCTTTTCTTTCTTTTATGTCCCACTTGCTCATTTTCATATACACATTGAGGTTGATTTACTAAAGGGGTAGAGACTATTCATTCAGCAAATATGGTGAAGATGTGTTCACTTCAATCATCTAATTGTGTGCAAGCAATTAATTTGAATACAGAAAAAAAAAAAATATATATAATTTTATTTATTTTTTTGCTAAATGTTCAATTTGCCCAGTGAACAGTCTCTCTCTTCTGTTAATAAATGAATCCCATAGCGTCTTACATCATGTTTCTCATAGATCAACTTGTATCACGGTCAGCTTCGGCTCCTTCTTGCGTCACTACCTCCTCGGCAGCTTTACCCTGCGTCTCGGGCTTCACGGCGGCTTCTGTCCTCCTTTTTTTAAGCCAATTAGAGCCTCAGGCTCTAGTCATGTGCTTCTAAACACACCCCCCCCCCCATTGGAGTCAATGCGTACAGCGCCCTGCATGTAAATTAGACTGGACATATGGATTAGGGGGGTGGCGCCCCGTTTTGATGGGCCGCCGCTGGTTTCTGCATTACTGACTTGGATCAGGCATACTAACTTGAATGCAGACTTGATGGTTCGAATCTTGGCCGGTCCCTGCTGAACCAGCTGTGTTTCCAACCATCTATGGCCGCTTAACTTTCCTGCCCACTTGCAATCTTCTCTGGCTGCATGTGCAGCTCAGTGTGCATTCTCAGCACACCTCTGTACCAGAATGAGTGAACTCCTGTGTGCCTCATTCCAGCTTGACCCATCAAGGTAGCCAAAGATCCCATATTGGATAAAGACCAGGTAAAGATGCCAACTAGGGAAGAGGAGTTTAGTTACACTAAGTTATCTTCATTCTGACACATCCTGAAAGGAAATCCAAATCCAGGATTACTACCACTACCAAACAAACTGTTTCCTTTACTAACAGATGCAGCCGCTGTCAGTGCTGTATAACCTGTATGTCGCTTCCATGACATATAGTATACAGTGCTGTGTGCCCGCAGCGGTACGGGGACTTCCTGTTCTACTCCTGAAACAAAATCCAGTTGGGCTGAGCACTGCTCAAACGTTTACACTAATGCCGCGTACACACGGTTGGACTTTTCGTCTACAAAAGTCTGACGGACGCCGACGGACAAAATACGGCTGACAATCCGATCGTGTGTGGGCTTCCCCGGACTTTCAGTGGACTTTTCCAGCCGCAAATCTGACGAACTTTAGATTTGGAACATGCTTCAAATCTTTACGTCGTAACTACGCCGGACCCAGAAATCCGCTCGTCTGTATGCTAGTCCGACGGACAAAAACCCACGCTAGGGCAGCTATTGGCTACTGACTATCAACGTCCTTATTTTAGTCTGGTGTACGTCATCACGTTCGAATCCGTCTGACTTTTTTGTGATCGTGTGTAGACAAGTCCGTTCGTTAAAAAGTCTGCCGCAAGTCCGCCAAAAGTCTGTCGAAAGTCTGTCGGACGGGCTGTCGGACTTTTGTAGCCGAAAAGTCCGACCGTGTGTACACGGCATAAGTCTTGTATTTTTTATTAATGAATACAGGGATTCCTTATCCATGAATACAAGGCTTCCTCTGATTGGCTAAGGTGAAATCATGACGTCATCTGCCTGTATCTCCACCTCTCGCCAATCAGAGGAAACCTTGTGTTCATTGTTAAATACAAGGCTTCTTGAGCATCGCCCAACCCGAACCAGGCTTTTTCCAGGAATGGGATGAGAAGTCCTTGTACCGCTGCTGGAACACACTGCTGTATACTGTATGTATCTAATGCTATATACAGTTACTACAGCGCTGACAGCTGCTACATCTGTTAGTAAAGGAAACAGTTTAGGCCAGCTTGGCCCGAATCAACTATTTAAAGTAGCAGCAATCCTGGAGTTGGGCTTTACCTGATTAATATGACAACACAGACTGTCTCTTACACTCAATGAGGCCTGAAACGTTTTCATGTTTGCAGATTCTATAATGTCGATTATTACGGCAAAGAATCCCATCCCTTTGTATCTGCTAACCATTTATTTAACTTTCCTAGGAAGCTTTGTTTTGCTTTGATTACTGTACTGTTTAGCTGGCTGTGCTTTGAAGTGCCGGAAGTCAGTGGACTGTTATGCTATGAATTTTTCACGTACAATTTCATGCTCATCATTGTAAACTAGATCTCTTTAGAGAGGAAAGTGCCAGAGCCTGAATTTTATTGGTAGCAGCAAAATGAATAAAATAAAAAAATAACATTTACTTGATGTAAGACGTAGAATCCAGCTCACTCTGTAAGTGATAAACATGCAGGCCCTTAAATGGCAAGGAACTCTGCACCGATGTGCGTATTCATTTCACTGGCTGATATTCTCCAGGTTACCATCTCTCCGATGAGCCTCCGCTACCATTTGTAATCTAACCAAGGAAAGTTGTCAGAGACGGTGTCTGTGGAGGATTTTATTGCCCTGAAGCAGCGTGGGCCTCATGATGGAAAGAGTTTGTCCTTTTGTTCCTAGCGAGGTATGAGAGAATGCAAAGGGAGAAGCTGGTTGTTATGGGAAACAGAATATTGTGCTTTACCTGCCTAACTACTACGCCATTGTAAAAAAAGACCAAAAAACAGGTGGACGTATTCTGGAGCGCCATTTATAAACCTCACAGCAGAAAACCCACACAGGCAGCCAGTGCCAATCAGAGTCACTCGGTACACGTTTAGGAGATATGCATTTTACCTACAGGTAAGCCTTATTATAAGTAGGTAAAAATGACCAAGCAAGGATTACAACAAAAAAAAGTATAGAGTTTTGAGCCGAGGCAGGATCGTTCCATAAATGTGCAAACAAGTTCAACTAGTATTAAAGTCATCTGTTAGTAACAAATACAATTAATTCAAAGCAAAGATCCCAAGCGGGTGACGTGGAGGCGCCCAGTGGAGGGGTGCGCTCGGTGTCCCGCCTGACCCCCACACCATCGTCAACACAGGTGTGACAAGGCAGGCGCAGACCAACCAAGGCACAGCATCGGCAAAGGACGTGCACCTACACCCGCCCGAGATATGTCAAGTATAAACACTGTACAAACAGATTGGCCTACATATCATGGATGATAGGGGAAAGAGCAACCCCAGGAAACCAAAAGGGAAAAATCGGGACCAAATAACTGGTACATCTATGTGACAATGTAAGCTATAGTGGGGTAGAGGAAAGCATAGTAATAGCATTTAGTCTGTAGAGATCTCTGAAGAATAGTACATTCAACCTGCCCATATGTCTTTAAACTTGTCTTGTTGGTCTTTAACCATATGAACCCACCATTCAGCCTCCATAATTCAGTGGATCGCTTTTTAGAAGGTGCTTGACAGGTGGTGGGGAGGCATTATGTTGTCTCTTCACAACCTGTTTTAATCCATAGTAACCTAAACCGCTGCTGCACGCGGTTGCACTTTTTAAAAAAAAAATTTCTTTGCACACTGTGATTTTTTTTTTTTTTTTTTTTTCAATGGGATTACTATGGTGCAATTGCAAGCTATTTTTTTTTTTTGAAAAAAGACTATATGGAGCAGCAGAGGAGTGAAGCTGAGGTAGGTAAACAGTATTTCAAAAACCTGACAGGCTAGGGATGAAGGCAACGGTTTATCTCTTAGACCCCTTTCACACTAGGGCGCTTTGCAGGCGCTACAGCGCTAAAAATAACAGCGTTTTATCGCCAATGCACCCACCGCCCCGTGTGAAAGGGGCCTTTGAGCATTTTGTGATGTGAGTGGAATAGTTTCCTGGCCTTTTTTTTGGACGGAAGTTGGCATTGATTAATTTTTGCTGATGTCACATGTTTCTAGCACACTGCTCAGCGGCAATGGGGCTCTCTCGATCTGTCTGTCTCTCTCCCTCTCTCGATCTGTGTCTCTCTCTCTCTCAATCTGTGTCTCTCTCTCTCTCGATCTGTCTCTCTCGATCTGTCTCGATCTGTCTCTCTCGATCTGTCTCGATCTGTCTCTCTCGATCTGTCTCTCTCTCGATCTGTCTCTGTTTCTCTCTCGATCTGTCTCTCTCTCGATCTGTCTCTCTCTCGATCTGTCTCTCTCTCGATCTGTCTCTCTCTCGATCTGTCTCTCTCTCGATCTGTCTCTCTCTCGATCTGTCTCTCTCTCGATCTGTCTCTCTCTCGATCTGTCTCTCTCTCGATCTGTCTCTCTCTCGATCTGTCTCTCTCTCGATCTGTCTCTGTCTCTCTCTCGATCTGTCTCTGTCTCTCTCTCGATCTGTCTCTGTCTCTCTCTCTCTCTCTCTCTCGATCTGTCTCTCTCTCGATCTGTCTCTCTCTCTCTCTCTCGATCTGTCTCTCTCTCTCTCTCTCTCTCGATCTGTCTCTCTCTCTCTCGATCTGTCTCTCTCTCTCTCTCTCGATCTGTCTCTCTCTCTCTCTCTCTCTCTCTCTCTCTCTCTCTCGATCTGTCTCTCTCTCTCTCGATCTGTCTCTCTCTCTCTCTCTCTCTCGATCTGTCTCTCTCTCTCGATCTGTCTCTCTCGATCTGTCTCTCTCGATCTGTCTCTCTCTCGATCTCTCTCTCTCGATCTCGATCTGTCTCTCTCGATCTGTCTCTCTCGATCTCTCTCTCTCGATCTCTCTCTCTCGATCTCTCTCTCTCGATCTCTCTCTCTCGATCTCTCTCTCTCGATCTCTCTCTCTCGATCTCTCTCTCTCGATCTGTCTCTCTCGATCTGTCTCTCTCGATCTGTCTCTCTCGATCTGTCTCTCTCTCTCTCTCACGATCTGTCTCTCTCTCTCTCGATCTGTGTCTCTCTCTCTCTCTCTCTCGATCTGTGTCTCTCTCTCTCTCTCGATCTGTCTCTCTCTCGATCTGTCTCTCTCTCGATCTGTCTCTCTCTCGATCTGTCTCTCTCTCGATCTCTCGATCTGTCTCTCTCTCGATCTCTCTCGATCTTCTCTCTCTCTCTCTCGATCTTTCTCTCTCGATCTTTCTCTCTCTCTCTCGATCTTTCTCTCTCGATCTTTCTCTCTCTCTCTCGATCTTTCTCTCTTGATCTGTCTCTCTCTCTTGATCTGTCTCTCTCTCTTGATCCAGTAGCTTCAATACTCTCTGGGGGAAAAGTAAGAGGGTGAGGATTTCTGACTTTCTGCATGCCTGTTTTGGGTCATCTACTAAAAATGAAGGCAGACAGACAGTCAAATAGCTTTTTCAGAAGTTCAGCAATAGTTGTTCTCAATATAGATGTACTATGATGGTAGATTTCTTCTGTCACGTATTGGTAACATGTTTTGAAGTCCCTGGTTTTCCTTGTATTAAAGTTTTTGTCTTTTCCTCTCTGTGCAGGGATGAAGTATTGTGGCTTGGCATTAAGACCAGAGGACGTCATTGAGTCCAAGAGCCATGAAGTCACCGTTCTGTTCATGAGTGGGACCCACATATCTGGACGAGGCTTCCTGGCTTCTTACGCCACCACAGATAAAACAGGTATTTGTTGTCCTTGGCAAGTAAGAGGGGGAAAAAAGGGCCGTGTGTTGTCAGCTGAATGACACTCTTCCTGCATATTATTCTGTTTATCTCTTTAACTGTACAGTAGAGGTGCACCA
>JBBGZY010001700.1:0-10000 GCA_037952925.1 Lithobates clamitans
TTACATGTAGGCATCATATTAAGTGAGAACTCTAAATTAAATCCCTGACCTCATCAATTTCCCCCTTTGACATCATCCTCTCCTTCCCCCTGGGTCCTCATGAATAAGTTCTAGTCAGTTTTTCCCCAGAGTCCTTTCCCTGACCGCGAGTTGTCAGAGGGGTAGAACCCATCCCCCTAGGTATTACCAACATCTTAAAATTCAAGAAGAGAAGTTTTATAGGAGTAGGGTGATGTCAATACACATTTATCGGTATGCCCTGTCTATTCTCCTAATTTTCCTATTTATTTTCCTGTATACACATATATTCGTGATTGTAAGTGATATTAATATTAGAATAATAATTACCATTGGACTTAACAACCAGTGAAAGGTATTGGTTGCTGTAGAAGACATTCCACTAAATATATCCCACCAATGTGGTGCAGTATCCTGTTGTATCTGTGAGGAAAGATGTACTAGTCTACCTTTGTCAATAATTGCGGATACAAGGTTATTCTGTAGGGTATCTTCTAGTGTTTCTATGTGTTGTCTTAACAACTCTGATTGTTCCAAAACCTGTTTTAGTGGGTCTAAAGAAATTATAAAGGGTGTAGTGTCAGTGAGATTATGTACCTCATAAACTGAAGAGAATACCTTATCAGCGTCTGGTTCAAAAAGATAGGTGTCGTTACCCCATTGTAATATTTTAATCTTTTTTATACATCCCGCAAACGGCGCCGATCTATTTAACGCTAACATGGTGCGGTTGTCATTAGTAATGATACAAATATGCTGGGGTCCTATTTCTATGAATCTATTGTTCACATTTATCGGTGTTCTTTGCATTTTGCATATGCTAGTTTGGTATTTTAACAAGCAAGGTTTATATACTGGGGAACTTCTGCCACATACCATTCCCTTATTAGTTCCTTCACATAGAGTTAAATCATGGGTTCTGTTTCTTTTATCTACATATTTCCCATATAATTCTGGATACCAAAACTCGTTTTTAATTACTAGTGGCATGACCACTATTTTACACATTTCCATTACATCTGCTACCCGGTATGCTTCAAACCTTCCTACACACCATTTCTCCTCACATTCTATCTTATCCCCTTTTACTTGGAACTATACACCATCGTCAGTTAAACCCTTAAAATATTTCATCCAGGTATGATAATTTCCCAACTGTAGTTCAGTCCTGGCCCTATTTATTTGTATATGATAGGATAAGAGGTTAAAAGAGCACTGTGTGAAATTTACAAACTGTTGATTTTGATTCCACAGCTGGAGCTCTGCTCCTATCGTGTGATTTATTAACCCTCCCAAAAATTGTAATAGGGGTATTTCTTGCAGTTGGGTTTCAAAAGCGGTGGGTAACCATTTGCTTGTGATAGTCAAGCTGTCAGCTATGTGTCCCCCTGCATGCTTCCATCTGTTGTTCATTTCTTCTATCTCTACCGAGTTTAAAATTCCCATCCCTGTACTTGTCAGTCCCAATAGTGTGTCGTACCATTCTCGTTTATACCTACACTCCGGTATAGAGGGAAAGGTGATATTGAATTTTATTTTTGTTTTCTGTTGTGATGTTGATACATTTATGCAAGTGTTTGGTACGGGTGTTAATATGGAAGATTCAATTGTTGGCGTTACTTCTTCCTCCATTTGTATGTGAAACCCATAGGTCTGTGCCATCCAGTACCACCCATCATTTCTCTCTTCCCTCCACCAAGATGCACAGAGGAAAGTACTGGATTGATTAACGGTAATATCTGTCAGATTAAACATCCCTTCGGTTATATTCCCTCCTTCTGCCATGACTGTTAATATTTGGTACATTTGTCCCACTACCCGTTCCCGGGCTTGTTTCCATGTCTGTGAAAGGGATATTTTATGACACCTATGGTTCTTACTATTGTTAAAGGGGAAACCCATATTATCATTCCACTGGAAAGTTACGGTTACTTTTGAGAGGGGGTCTGCCTGTATCCATGCTATACCTACATCTACATGAAACGGTCGCCTATGTCTTTCAACAGTATAATTACCCACAGTGTAATCCTTATTTATCTCATATCCTGATACATTTGCTACTTTAGGATCATCTATACTCCATTCAAAAGTCATTGTTTCTTCTACCTCAAGTACATTAATACCAGGAGTCCATGCATATATTTGTAAAACAACAATCTTCAACAAAAAATATGTAAGTAGATATTTCATCATGTTGTTTTCTCGGGTTGTTTCTTGCAATGTGATGCGTGTATCCAGGTAGGTTTTCCTTCCAGCTTTACTGAGGTGGCTGTGGTCAAGAGTACTTGGTAAGGACCTTCAAACCTGGGTTCCAATGTCTTTCTGGTGTGTTTCTTTACATATACATAATCCCCTGGTAGCAGCGTATGTGTACCTGTTATTGAATTAGGGTCTGGAAGAGAAGAATACACACTTTTGTGGATCTTAGTTAGACGTTGTTGTAATTGTATCACATATGCAGTCAAACTATCACATTGCAATTGCATACTCTGTGGAAAGTATAAACCCAATCTAGGTACATTCCCAAAAAGTATCTCATATGGGGATAATCCTGTCTTTCCTGTTGGAGTGTACCTTATAGAGAACAAAGCCAAAGGCAGGCATTCTGGCCAAGGCTTGTTTAACTCTTGCATGGCTTTTTGTATTTTTAACTTTATTGTCCCATTTACTCTCTCCACTGATCCTGAACTCTGTGGGTGGTAAGGGGTGTGAAAACTTTGTTGAACCCCTAACATGGTCATCACATTCTGCATGATTTCTCCTGTAAAGTGTGTCCCCCTATCTGATTCTATGGTTTCAGGAAGACCAAACCTAGGTATTAACTCAGTGATCAGTTTCTTAGCTGTGGCTTTAGCTGTAGCCGATTTTACTGGATAACTTTCGGGCTAACCTGAGAATAAATCGATACACATGAGGACAAATTCAAAGGGGCCGCTCTTGGGCATTTGTATGTAGTCAATTTGCAGTCTCTGGAAGGGGTATTGGGCCCGGACCTGGTGTTTTCGTGGGGTTTTTACTCTCTGTCCTGGGTTATTCAGAAGACAAATTTGGCAGGCTGCACAGTAGTTTCTTGCAGTGTTACTGAATCCGGGGGCGAGCCATCCTTGGTTCACAATCCTATACATGGAATTGGAACTGACATGTGTGGGTAGGTGAACTGCCACTGCCATTGCTGGGTACAGAGAGGCAGGTAGGCATATTTTGCCCCCTTCCCTCCATACATTGTCAAGGTCTGGTGCTGCTCCCATTCTGACCCACTTATCTTTCTCGCGCTCCCCTGCTTGCTCCTGTAATTTACTCAGCTGCTGCCATGTTGGTTCTGGGATACTCACCTCTACCGCTGCTAAGGTCTCAGGGCTTCCTTCCCCTAGAGCTGCCTGTTTTGCAGTCAAATCTGCAAATGTATTTCCTTTTGCCTCAATTGTTTTTGCGCTTGTGTGTGCCGCTATCTTCATGATGGCCACTCGTTTAACCTTTTGAAGATTGTTCAGGACTCTCTTAATCCCTTCTCCATGTTTTACAGGTGTACCTGCTGCTGTCAGATAACCTCTAGCCTTCCATATATGGCCATAATCATGCGCTACACCATAAGCATAGGCAGAGTCAGTGTAAATATTCCCTTCTCGTTCTTTTAAGTATTCTAGGGCTTGTTCTAAAGCTTTTAATTCTGCTTCCTGTGCTGACATGTGGGCTGGTAAGGCCTGTGCTTCAATTACCTGCGTATCAGTCACTACAGCATACCCTGTGTGATATTTACCCTTGTCATCAGCAAACCTACTGCCATCTATGTACAAAGTGTGCTCAGCATTTAAAATTGGTGTATCTGTAACGTGTGGGAATCCCATTGTCTCCTGTTCCATGAGCTGAAAACAATCGTGTTCATCTACTTGTTTAAACAAAAGAGTGTCAGGTACCTCATTTCCTTTCTCACTAGTACTATTAGCACTATCATTCCCCCTTGCCAAATCTGGTGACTGAAGAGGCAAAAAGGTAGCCAAATTTAAGGTTGTACAGCGCTGAAAAGTAACATTTGGAGGTAAGAGTAAAGTACACTGTAACCTTAATTGCCTAGCCATTGAAATGTGTTTGGGCTGTACCTGAGACAAGATTGCATGTATGTCATGTGTGGTATGCACTACAACTGGATTGTCTAGAACAATCTCTGATGACTTATCTATGATAATTGACACTGCAGCTACCGCCCGTACACAGGACGGTGAACCTCTAGATACTGGATCTAATGCTGCTGAAAAGTAAGCGACTGGTCTTTGTTTTACATGTGCCTGTGTCAGAACACCTGTGGCGTGTCCAGTGATCTCAGCAACGTACAGATTAAATATCTTGGTGTAATCTGGTATACCAATAGCCGGGGCAGAAATCAACAACTTTTTTAAAGTGATAAACGATTCATAAGCTACTTCTGTAAGCATATACGGTACAATTTTCAAACAATCGTATAATGGCTGCATCAAAGCGCTAGCATGTGGTATCCACTGTCTACAATATGACACGATACCTAAAAACATACGCAATTGTTTGAAATTCCGTGGGGGTAACATTCCCTTTATCACTTGAACCCTCTCCTCAGTGAGATGTCTTGTACCCTGTGATATACAATGTCCCAAAAAGATAACTTTTTCCTGACACACTTGTAACTTTTTCTTATTAACCTTGCAACCTTTTTCTGCCAAAAATCGCGACAAATTAAGGGTGGTGTGCAGGCTTTCAGTCTCTCACTTATCTGTGGAATTAATCCTTCCATAAACTGTCTATTGAAGGCTCAGATCGTGACTGGCAGCTCTAAATCCATTCCCTCATCTGCCATCATACTTTCTATAGATAAGTAAAAGTCTGATACAGTCTGTCCTGGCATTTGTTTCATGGGTGATATTGACCCCCCCTCTTGTTGTTTTGCCTGACAGAAAGCTTCTAATCTAGCAATAAAAGGGGCCCTTGAGTCTATGTGTCTGACGTGTGTCCTGTCTCTAAATTGCCATCCCCCTCAGCTCAGTCTGCAGGTCGGTCATAAACTGGTTAAACAGGGTCAGAGTCATTTTATGTCTGCATAAATCCTCCTCATCCTGCCAGGTTGCTTCATGTGTATTCATTAACTGTGTCACAAATCTACAGAAAACAAATGGCTTTACTATAATGCATGTATCAGTGCGTACGGGAGCTACCGTTTCTGGATGAAATTCTTGTACTCCACAAACCTGAAAAAACCCATTCTCTATCCTTAAGTACAGGATATATTTTGTGTGGTTTATGTTCTATGTCAGTATATGGGGGTGGGATGGTTGAACTAAGATTATTTAAAATTTCAACATTTTTTGTTCTTCTGTCTTTCATATCCCAACCATCACAATCTGGATTATGTTTCCACCCCTCTTCTTTTTCTCTATTTGAAACCTTAATTAAGCATTGAACCTGACTCATCCATTGCTTCTCTAACACCTCTCCTTGTCTGTCCCTTTTTATTTCACTTTTTTTTTTTTTTTTCTCACTATTTCACTCCATACATCCGGGTCTAAGCCCGCTGCTCCTTTCACCTTAAATTTACGAAGGACATCCTTTAAGTCCTGTGCTTCGGTTTTCCCATAAATGTTCTTAATTATCTGTGGCACCGTATAGTGCGCCACAATTCCCTGACGGGGTTTTGTGTTCCTCTGGCCCATTCTAACAGTCCTGCCTAGATAGCGTGTGGGACACTTAGTGTACAATATAATGCGGCTACAACATATACAAGAATGAATAATTACTTTATATGCTAGCCCAATAACAAACCAGCTAAGTTACACTAGTTCCTCGTTGCCTTCCTCCTAGGGTGCTAGAATTCTAAAAACCTCTCCGGAATGAGATTTCTGAAACCGAATTACTTTATATGCTAGCCCAATAACAAATAATTACTTTATATGCTAGCCCAATAACAAACCAGAATGCGGCTACAACATATACAAAAAAATGCGGCTACAACATATACAAGCATTCCTTTAAGTGGCCAGGTATCCGACTAGATCTCGGGACTTTGTCGAGACCTTATTCCCCCCCTCGTATCTGGGAATCCCTCTCATACACTCTTATCCATGCTTTATGGAGCAGACAGGGCTTATACTCTCAACCCGTCTATGGTTTATGAGTTAGATGTGAGGTTAAGCATAAGCGTCAGACCCCCAAGCTCACAAGCCCTCAGGTTCCCAATCATGTGAGGTAAGGCGCATTCCGTTGCTTAGTTTGGCAATCCCCTTCTAACTCATACCATCCTTGACTAGGCTCATTCACTTTCTCAACAAGACAGACAAGACAAACACAGATAACAAAACAAACAAATAATTCCAGCAATATAAACGAAAATATGCAGTAATTCTAGACTCACCACTACAGAGGCTGGTGTTTTAAAACCAGGAGAACCGTAACTGACAGAACGGATAGGCACAAATCAGGGGAGCACAGAATATAAGAAAAATAAAGCTTTTTCTTACCTGCGCAGGTTTTTTGATCTGTGGTTCCCGGAATGCCTGTCCTTTTGTTCCGTCAGCGTAGCTCAACCACCTCTTGTAGTATCATCGGTGAGTCCCTGTTCGGGCGCCAAATGTTAGATTCAACTTTTAAATAAGTTGCTTATAGTTTATATTGCTTTGTCAAATTATTGCTTCTTATAGGAATTAAGACACAGAGTCAGGTATGTCTGTATCAAAGTTCTCAGCATAATTGACTGCTGCTCTTTACTTCTTTCAAAGGCCTTTTATAGGCAATTATACAAACAATAGCATCAGCACAGCCCCCCCACACAGGGCAAGGGTAAACAACAACAGGAGTCACCTGGGCTACGAACACAAGCTTCAACACCATGGCAATACAGTTACAAGAAAACAAAAGCAGCTTCAATTGAGTTCAACAGCCAAAAAGTTACATTCAAAACAGATTTACATGTAGGCATCATATTAAATGAGAACTCTAAATTAAATCCCTGACCTTATCACCTCTCTGCTCTCTCTCTCTCTCTCTCTCTCTCTCTCTCTCTCTCTCTCTTTCTCTCTCCCTCTCTCTCTCTCTCTCTCTCTCTCTCTCTCTCTCTCACTCTCTCTCCTCTCTCTCTCTCTCTCTCTCCTCTTTCTCTCACTCTCTCTCTCCCTCCTCTTTCCCCTCTCTCTCTCTTTCTCCTCTCTCTCTCTCTTCTCTCTCTCCTCTCTCCTCTCTCTCTCTCTCCTCTCTCCTCTCTCCTCTCTCCTCTTTCTCTCTCCTTTCTCTTTCTCTTTCTCTCTCGTCCTCCCCCTCTCATCTTCTCTGTCGCCTCTTCTCTATTGTGTTTATTCGACTATTGGATTTGTTTTTTGCAAATTCAAAATTTATTGTTAGTAGAAATTTGCATTTATTTTTTTTGTATTGCTGTAATGTTTGTCTCTCTATCTGTAAAACTAACTTATTAGTAATCACCAAAGATGTGTAAAAGTGTAATACTGTGATAGTTTTTTAAATAAAAATATTAAAGTTAAATTTGTCTGTTTTTATTATATAATATAATTGATATATTTAAATTAGGGAATTATATTGATTATTTTTTTAAAATTTATTGTAGATATTAATTAATGATTTATCTAAGTAGTAGGAATTTTTTTTTGGACATATATTATATATTTTTTAGTGCTTTTAATTATTTTTTAATAACCATATTAAAAAAATATATATATTTTTTTAAATATTTCTAAATTTAATAAATTGCAATAGCATCAAAAAATAACAGATTACTATATTTTCCATGCACTAATCAACATCTTATTTATTCTATAGAAACGCCTAGCTGCTTTGCTCTATTTTGCAGCCACAACAGTGGTTCTCATAATAATCCTCCCAATATAAACTACTACATATTTCCCAAGGACAGTCCAGCAATTACAAAATGGCTTCAAAATGCTGGTATGGAGCCAGAGATGATTGAGGAATACATTCCATTAATCAAAGCAGACCTGCGTGGGAACACGTATCGAATTTGTTCCGCCCACTTCACCACTGAGTGTTTTATTGGACAAGGAAAACAAAGAAAATTGAAAGCAGAAGCGGTGCCAACACTATTGATTTGCAGAAAGATCTACAATGACACCAGCAGAAAATAAATGGAACACAAGACTGAATAAAATTAGACAATTGACTTACATGAAGGCGGAAACATCTACATCTTCTCTTGTCAGCACAACATGTACATGCCAATGTACTAAAGTGCAAATGAAAGATGCAGAAACCCAAACAGACCTTTGCAATGTCAATCTCCCTGAATCCCAAGAAACTTATTGTAAAATTGCAAGTGGAAGATCTATAGCTTTAGATCATCCATACAGCAGTTCTGGGGCTGGTTTAATGACACCACCTCCGGTGCCACTATCGGCATCAGCTGACTTCACAACAATATTGCAAACAAGAACAATGATAGATTCTCCTTTTCAGTCCGAGGTTGACAGTCCTGAAATTAGACCGAAAAGAAAATTGGCCTATTATGAAGACCCAATTTTCCACGTTTCTGATTGTGATTCTCCACTAAAAGATGACATTAGCATTTGCAAAAGTGTCGAAGAAATAGAAAGTGAAGAAGCAATGCCATATCCCCTTAATTTAGTCAAAGAAAGAAAATTTATTATTTTCGAAAGCAGTCTGGATCAATTGCTGTTTCAAATGTTGTCCAGATCCAGACTGTATTTCGAAAATCAAAAAGATTGACAAACAAATATTTGGAACAATGGTTTCTGTGTTTTCGACATGTTCAGCTGCACATCGAAAGAAGATCTGGGAAAGCCAGCCAAAAATAAAAAAATATCCTGCAGGTAACATTTTACTGGCTGGCGCCATTTGTGTAAGTGGAGGTAGCTACAAAAAAATAAGAGAAATGTTTGAACTCTGTGGGATTGAGATTTTTGGACAAACATCGTACAATTGAGCTCAAAACCTATACATTTTTAAGGCAATTGACCATAGCTGGCAAGAAAACAATGGCAATGTGATCAGAGAATTGTCTGAAAAACCTTTGTTTCTTGTCGGCGATGGCCAATGTGACAGCCCTGGCTTTTCTGCCAAATACTCCACTTACACATTTATGGATCTTTTTTCCAAAAAAATTGTGGATTTTGAGTTGGTGCAGGTGTCACAAACAACCTCATCTGTCGCAATGGAGAAATTTGGATTTCAAAAATGTTTAGATCGATTAATTGAAAGAAAATTAGATATTCAATTTGTGGGAACCGACCGACACACTGGCATAACAAAATTATTAAAAAATGAAAAATATCAAAATATAAATCATCTATTTGACATTTGGCATTATGTAAAAAATTTGAAAAGAAAATTGATGCAAATTTCCAAAAAAAAAATGTATAGTCCAATTTTGCCGTGGATTGGACCCATACTAAACCATTTTTATTGGTGTAGTAGAGCTTGTCAAGGAAACGAGGAAGTTTTTAAACAACTATGGCATTCTCTATTACATCATATTGTAAATGTTCATGTATGGAAAATTGGCGATATAGAACACAACTCTTGCACGGTGAGATTAATGTGGATGATCCAAAGGTCCCCTGGTTAATCCAACAGTCACCTGCATTTCATGCATTATCCACAATTATTTTGGATCCTAAATTAGAAAAAGACATGAAACATCTTAATTTTTTTTGTCAGACTGGTGTGATAGAAACGTATCACAGTATGATTCTAAAATATCGTCCTAAACGAATTCATTATAAATTTGATTCAATGGATGCCAGGACAAAATTGGCGGCATTAAGCCACAATCATAATGTGATACGTAAACCGTATCTGACAAAAAAAAAAAGATGACAGTGGTGTCGAAGTTTTAGTGGAATGAAAAAACTTGGAGTTCCCAAGAGGCAGAAAAAAGTGGATAGTTCGAAATGTTTTCCAGAAAATGGATAATGAGCATGCTAAAGTAATGCTTTCACATATGATTTGCATTGTGGAGGGCACCATAAAAAGTTCATGG